>PVJA010003213.1:0-97713 GCA_004027025.1 Myocastor coypus
AAAAAAAAAAAAAAAAAAAAAAAAGCTTAATTACAATGCATGAAACGCAGAGCTAGATTGGTGAGATGAGCTTTAGGAGGCTTAGATTCAATAGCCTCCAACATTACAAGCTTCACTGGTGGCCCACTGCAATTGCAGAACATTTGACTGTGTATGTATCTGCTTCCTCTTAGTCCAAAAAGAAGTATATTCTTTTCCTTTTTTTTCTAAGCAACATCAATAGGGAGGTGGGTCATGCCCATACACTGTACTCTGTAGAACGATTGTGAGGACAATATGCAATATGTCAACTTTCAAAAAAAAGAAAGGGGAAAAGAAAAAAAAAGTAATGTTGATTTAAAAGTGTTAATGTTTAATTGTTTGATCAATCTTATATAACTATATGTATTAATCTAAAGTGATCTGATGATGAAAATATGTAATATAGCCATTGTTAAATTTAAACAATAAAAATATTAAATTTTAAAAAAGACTCCTTATGTATTTGTGTGTTCACAACTGTGGGTTAACTTTAGACTCTCAGTACCTGAAGAATAGGAACCATGTCCATTCAAAGTATTCTTTGCATTCATCATTCAAATCTGGTTGCACAATAGAAATTTTTAAATGTTCTCAAAGTTATATTTTAAAGCAAAATACTTTTTTTTTTTTTTTTTTGGTTGGACCGGGTTTCAAACTCATGACCTTGCACATGCCAGGCAGGCACTTGTGCCACGGAGCTATCTCCCCAGCCCCCAGCAAAATACTTAATTGCTAAAATTTCTTAAATTATAAAATGCTACAAAGTCAAACATGGCTTCACAGACCTGTGATTTCAGTTACACAGGCAATGGAGGCAACATAATCCCAAGTTCAAGGCCAGCCTGAACAAGACTGGTTCAAAAAAAGTTTCAGTGTTAAAGGGCTCATTATATAGCTGTCATAGCTTGTATCTAGATGTCCCCACAAAGCCTCATGTGGTCATAGACAGGGCTTTTCAGAGGTGGCTAGAGGTACGGTATAGATGCTAGGACTAAAGATATGCTGCTTGGGGCTTGGGGCTGAGGAGATAGCTCCGTGGCACAAGTGCCTGCCTAGCAAGTGCACGGTCATGAGTTTGAACCCTGGTCCAGCAAAAAAAAAGATGTGCTGCTTGGACTAAGGGTGCCCACCAGCTTACAGCCCAGACAGACTATAAAGACAGTTGCTTTTGTTTTATTGTTGTTGTTGTTGTTATTGTTGTTGTTGTTGTTGTTGCTGCTGCTGCTGCTACAGCTGTTTGCCCTGCTTCAGGACTTTGCTGCTCACTGCCTTCTGCCTGCCCTGCTATACCATGAACTGTTTCTCCTCTGTGAGAATCAGCTAAGTATGGACTGAAACCTTTACAAACAGTGAGCTATCTAAACCTTTCCTCCCTTATCTTGTGGTTGTCAGGTATATTGTTTAAACAATTAGAGAAGACATAAGCTCAGTAGCTCAGTGGTACAGTGCTCACCTACCATTCATGAGGCCCTGGGTTGAACCCTCGCATTAAACCAAAAAACAAACAATATCAAGGTTAATCTGATTTCTAGTCAAAACAAGTCCAAAACAAAGATTAGTTGCAAACGCTTTAAATCTGATTCCAAGTTAGATAAGTAACAGTGGGCATGCACCTAAAATTAATTTGATTTCAAAAATAATGGCAGGGTTTTTTTTATTTTACATCATTGGATTTCACCCTAAAAATAAGTACTATGTAAATGAATATAATACATCATTCCCAATGTTTTTTCTTTTTTTTTTTTTTACAAACAAATTAACCAAGGGGGATTTTTATTTTATTGATTTACTTCCTTACTTATTGCTGGCTCACTGCCCTGGGGGTGGGGCTGGCACAGCATGTGGTGCCGAGGTTGCCTAAGCTTGCCTAAGCACGTGCTTCAGACCACTGAGTTGTCTCACCACCACCACCACCACCCTGCAATGGTTTTCATTTGCCCAATTAATTTTTTGTTGTTGTTGTTTCCTTCATGATTGTTGGGCAAGCTTGCCAGGCTTTTTAATCCACTTTTTTATTTTGCCTTTGTGACTATTCCATGACACAGCAGGTAGCATCTCAGACATTTGACAGATTACAGGACTGAGGTAGAACAAAGCTCTGGGGAAAAAACAGACCCACAGCTATGGTTCAAATCCAAGGGCCAGAGTTCAAGTCTCCTGTCTCACCACTGCCCACTCACTTGTCTCAGCCCACCCAACACCAGCCTGCTCCTGTGCCTTGCCTTGTGCCAGTGGGGCAGGGCTGGGAGCTAAGCCCTTAGCTCAGCAGGCGTCTCTGGCTGCCAGCAGGGGTGAGACACTTGGAAGGCCTCCAGGGCCAGCAGTGTTTTGTTGATGCAACTGATGGTAGGGTAGTGGTTGAGATCAACTCAGAACCTTTCAGCATGTGCTGCCTGAGGCACTAAGCACAGATCAGCCATGAATACCTCATCTCCCACACAGAATTTCCCCGCTATGTCCTGTAGCATATGCTCCAGGGAGATGAAACCAGAACTGATGGCCTTCTGGGCCCAGGGCAGCTGGTTCTCAGTCCCCACATGCTTCAAGACAGACAAGTTCTGCAGGTGCTACATGCCCCCAACGATGAGGTCAGAAATCATGCACACACTGGCCCTCTTCTTCAGGTGTTGAAGCAGGAGTCATGGAGTAAGCCGAGTCTCCTCCAGGTACTCAATGATGGCCAGCGACTGGCCAATGGTGATTCCATCAATCTTCAGGGCTGGCACCTGCTTCACCAGATTCAATGTCTGGAACTCCTCAGAAAAGTGCTGCCTGCCATCTTTCATGAGGTTGATGGGCACTGTCTCATAATCGATGGCATTCAATGCCAAAGCAATTCTCACTCTCCATGAACAGAAGCTTCGGAAATAGGAATAGAGAATGGGCTGGCAATCCCTCTTCCAGCCAGGAAAGTTCACATCTGCTCGGCACTCGCTGGCGATCAAGCCCCAGTGAAACTCTCTGAAGGTAGACCACGGCCCAGGTCACCGGAAGTGCTGCCCAGTTAATTTTTTACATGTTACTACGTGTAAGCCATTGTATTAAATTAGATGTTGAAGCTGTAATAATATACAAGACAAGTCTGCTCTGGAAGAGTTTATAATTTAGCAAACTAAACTGATCATAAAAAGTGAATAAACAAATTACTGAAGCCTAATAAGCATTACAGAAATATAATATAATGAAGGACAAAGGAGAGAACCTACTTAAGAAAGCACAATTAGTAAAGAGCTCCTTAAGGATAAAAGATCTGAAGGCAAAGTCAGTAGGATCACAAAGAGGCAGCCACACACAGACTCAGTATATCTTAAGGACAATGTGAAGGCAAGCTTCCTAAGCTCTAATAACCATGGTTCAGAATTCACTTCATGTGAAGGTTGTGATGTTAATAATGACAAAATACTTTAAAACAACCTAAATACAAGAAAAATAGTATTATTTAAAGAAATTACAGAACATACATCAAACAGGATACCAAACAACCATTAAAATGAATGAGGCAGCTATGTAGTAACACACATGGAAGCAAGATCCTAAAAAGCAAATAAAAAGACATATTTGTGTTTTTGTTTACATACACACATGCATACATGTACACATACATTTGCTCATACATACAATGTTTGCTATACACATAGTATCTACTCTTATGCATAAACTCTCCAGAAAAGTATACAATATAGTGGGAACAGTAGTTACTGTTATTATACTGTAATAAGTATAAGAAATTTTATACTATGTATATATTACCTGCTAAATAAAAAATTTTACAAACTGAGTTAGCAAGTGATATTAAAATATTTAGAGGGCCAGGGAGATAACTCAACAGCATAAGCACCACCTGCCTGGCAAGCAGAAGATCCTGAGTTCAATCTCCAATACCTCAAATAAATAAATAAATATTTAGGATTGCTCATCCCTATATTAAATATAAGGTAACTATTACTTTAATCACAGAAATTTTTAATCTTGTCTCTTCTTTTTTTGTCTTCTTTTATTTGGCAAACAAATTAGCTCTTTAACATTTAACAGAAAACCTAAACTGAGAATGAAAAGTGTCATATCAAGAAACAAAATCTCATGCCTGTGAGACAGCTCAGCAGTCTAAAGCACCTGCTTAGGCAAGCTTAGGCAAATGAAGAGGCCATGGTTCCATCCCTGACACTACACACTGCACCAGCCCCACCCCCCAGGGTGGACTGAGCAGGCTACAACAAAAAAGAAAGAAAATCTCCAACTTGCGTCATAAAAACAGTATAACTAAAAAACTATGACATGCTATGACATGTATATAGTAAAAATTAATAATTATTTAATGAACACGTCCTTTGCTATTGATTTTAATGAGTTTGTTTTTGCCATACTTTTTTCTGAGTACCACACCAAACCAATAAAAATATAACTTTTAATAAATTATACTTTTCTAAGGGGCTGGAGAGACAGCTCCATGGCACAAGTGCCTGCTTGGCAAGAGCAAGGTCATGAGTTTGAAGACCAATCCTGAAAAAAAAAAAAAAAAACATATATATATATATATATATATATACTTTTCTTTCCAAAACTGATTCAGCATTTTCCCATGTAACTGGTGACACTATTTCATTTATATTACCACAGTCCAATATTATTTCCTAAACACCTCAGTCCAGGAAGTTGCTCAAAACACAGGTCTCATGCCCTCAAGAAATTAGTCTTGGGGCCAAGAAGATAGCTCAGTGGACTAAAGGCTTGCCTGGCGAGCACTAGGTCCTGAGTTCAATCCCTGGTAGCACATAAAAAAAAAAAAGAAGAAGAAATTACGGTCTTAAAAGATAAAACTTAAAAGCACTAATGAGCAAAACGACATCATAAATCTTGCAGATAGACTGAATTATCCAAATTCAGATTCTCCAGGAATTCAAGTAAAAAGAAAAAGAGGGATACTAACCAAGAATCTATTGAGATGCAAAAACACTTTGACAATTATAGTACCTCATTCACATATAAAGTGGTAGTATCTGATGAAGACAGGCTTCCTGAATATGTGGATATTCAGCAGGGCTTTGAAGAAATTATTTATAATTAAGTATAAATCATTCGTAGTTATTCAGGATCCCAAAGAGACTTTACTATACCGATCTCAATCTTTACCCATCACCTCCTATTAAAAAAAAATATCACAGGCATGAAGCTCTTAAGAGAAGTCATAAAACGATTAAGGAAACTGAATTTCCTTCTAAAAAATGAAAACAGAAATATGAATTCTAATGTTTTTGTCATGTACTCAATATTATCAACTTGTGGTGCTCTTGGATATGTATATCTCACTTTGCATAACACTTAGTATGAATACTGAAACTCACAGAAAATATTGAAAAAATAGTGAAACTCATGCAAAAATATTTCTATCCAGCCAGGTGTGGTGGTACATGCCTGTAACCCCAGCACTCAGGAGGCTGAGACAGGTTGGTCCTTGCGAGTTCAAGACCAGCTTGAGTTACAAAGTGAGCTTAAAGCCAGCCTGAACTACACAGTGAGAGCTTGTCTAGAAAAGACAAAAAAAAAAAAAAAAAAAAAAAATCATAACCAAATGTTTAACCTCTTCACACATCAAACTTACTTTTAACATAATTGTTAAAAGGTAGCACACATTAATTTCAATTTCACTCTTCCCATAACTTTCTTTTAGAATAGATGCCAGTGCGTAATTATCACCTCAAAGAGACAAAAGCTAGCTTAGTCATGACCTCATGTAAGAGTTTTACAACTTTATGGAAAACAGCAATCTTTGAGGAAGATTAACATCATTTTTATTGTGTTATTATATATTATTTTTATAACAGTTGTTATTGAATACCCAATACTAATTAATATTCATAATATTCAATAATACTAATTATTTTAAATGATTTCTCTGTCACTAATATCATTTGCTTATAAAGTCTATTCTCATTTTCCTTACCTAATCTTATTTTACTACAAAAGCATTTTAAAGAACACTTAAAATTAAATTTTCAAATGCATTATGCTTTTGTATTTGAAAAATACAAGTAACTTCTTCTTAGTAACTTCTTTTTTAAATATAAATTTAAATATAAAAATAATTCTGAAAAATAAATAAATAAATAAATAAAATTTAAAAAAATAAAAATAATTCTGAAAACATTCGGTTCATTTGGGGATAAAATCTTTTCCAAGATGTTAGGTAGAAATGTAAATAAATATGTATGATAAATCTAAACATGCGTTTTTATGCATGTAATCTCATGTATTATATGAGTGTGTCTGGGAAATGTTTTTGTGTACCTAAGTTATGCAAATATAAATGCACAAACATATATTTGCATAGGTTCACATACAGATAAGACATGCACATATGGCTACATAAAAAATCTTTTTAAAATATTTTCCTAATACAATATACTGCTTATGTTGAGGAATTCTTAGAGGAATTCTTAGTTCACTGTTGAAAATTTCACTTAAATTTCTATGTATTCAATAGACAGAATTACAATGAACTAGCCAATAAATAATGATTTAGCATATTAACAATAAATAAAACATTTGACTTGCATATATGTGGGTCAAAGAAACAGAAGTGCATTTTGAGAATTATCTTCATAATACTGGATTTTTCGCAATTATAGTAAGAAATAAATTTAAATATTTAAACATAAAAATCCATCATCAAAAGTTCAGCATTGTTGGGCCCGGCAGGATGGCTCAGTGGTCTAAAGGGACCGTGGTTAGATCCCGGGCGCCACATGCTGCACCAGCCCTGCCCTAGGGGTGGGCTGAGCCAGCCATAAAATGAATGAATAAACAAAGGTTCTGAAACAAGAAAAATAAAAATAAAATTTAAAAATTAAAAAAAAAGTTTAGCATTGTTACTATTCATTATAAAGTTAGCAGTATGCTCAAAAAGCTTCTTAAAATAATTCCTTAATCTGTTAGTTCAAATAAACTACTTAAACCGCTTAACTGTTTTATTTCATGCCTACTCATAATCATAACCCTATAAATTAATTTTGAAGATATAATTCCTCATTTCAGTTCACGTGTCAGGAATACACTTGCTATCTTCTTTAGTATGTTAGGAAAAGTTGTAACTATTTCTAGGATATATGGCTATTTGGAGTAAGTCTTATCATAAGTGATATATTTTAGTTAAAATATAAAAAATGTATAAACGCAGAAAAGCATATGTTTACAAATGTGGGAGAGTGCTGAATTCAACAACCTGTTTTTAAAGTGTTAGCTGAGTAGAAGTCGCCGTGTTTTTCCTCGTAGAGCAACCCTACGCTTGCATTGTTTCTGGAGAGAGTAGGGGAGCGCAATCCATGACAAGCAAAAGACGGGGCCCACCTTCGCCATAAAAACTGTGGAAGTTCATTATTCTGTGAATAACTCGTTTCCGGCAAAGAGAAAAAAGTTGAGCTGGGCAAGCATAAAAAGGTCACACGTGTCCTGCACCATCCCTTCCCGTAGTCACAGGGAAATCAAAGAACCATAAAGCGTTCAGAAGCAGGGCTGCAGGAGCCAGGGTAGCTCCAGCTCGAGCGCACCGGCTCTGGACAGCTCCGAGTGCTGAAGTTGCACCGGCTCGGGCCACCGGCCGCAGCCTTCCCGCCTCCGCCCCGAGCAGCCGCGGCGCTGGGCCGCGGACTTCCCGAGGGGACTGTGGATCGCGGGCCGAGGGTCCCGAGGGTCCCGAGCCCCGGTGGGAGCGGGCCTCGCCGGGAGGAGCCACTGCCCGCGTGCCCAGGTGCAGGGCGCGTGGGAGCCGCGCGGGCGCGTGGGAAGATGGCGGCGCCCCCAGCCACCGGCCTCGAGACCCCGCAGCTCCGGCTGCGCCGCGCCGGGCGCCCGGCTTCCCGCCCCGCAGGCCGCCCGCTGCCGGCCGGCACCTGTGCGCGCCATATTGGATCCCTCGGCGGCGCGGCCTCGCGGGCGGGAAGGACCGGCGCCGGGAGCCGCGAGTCCGGGGAGCCACCCGCCCGGCCGCCCCTCAGCCGCCCCGGCCGCCAGCCGCGGCCCGGCCCGCCCTTACTTGAGCACCGACTGCTCCTTCTCCTCCTCCTTCCTCTGCCGGTCCATGACGGCCAGGATGATCTTGCGCTCCTCCTCCGTGAGGTGGCTGAGGTCCGGCATCGCGGGCGGCGGTGGCGCGGCGGCGGGCGCAGGAGCCGGAGCGGGGCGGCCCCGCGGCCCGGCCGGAGCCGACATGTCTGGGGCAGCCGCGCGCCCCGGGGAGACTCATGCGCGCCGGCCCGGAGCGGCGCGCGCGGGGTGCGGGTCGCGCGGCCGGGCGGGGACGGCGGGGACGGTGGCCCGCGCCCCTCGGTGCCGCGTCGCGCCCGCGCCCCTCACACGCGCCCGCGCTCGCTCGCTCGCTCCCTCGCTCCCACCGCGCCGGCCGCGGGGACCCGGCCCCCCCCAAGCGCGATGACGGGGCCGCGCCGCCCTCCTCAGCCGCCCGGCCGAGTTGCGCGTGGGGCCACCGCCGCCGCTCGGCCCCGCCCCGCCGGGCCCCGCCCCCGCCGGTGACCCCGCCCTGTCCCCGCGGCCGCGTCACCTCCCGCGGCGGGGGCGACCCGGAGGGAGCGGGAGCCTCAAGGCGGCGCGGGCCGGGCGGTGTCCCGGACGGACGGGGCGGGGGTGCGCGGGGCGCCCGGGCGGGGTCGGGCGCGGAACGGCGGGCCTAGCGGGCGGGGAGGCGCTGGCTGGGCCACCGCCGCTGCCCCAGCGCCGAGGAGCAGATGGAATTCCGAGCACGGCTGCGGGCTCGGTCAGCGCCAGCTACCGAGAGGACCCAGTCCCGGGGAGGAGGCACCCTCAGGGCCTTGGGGTGCGGTACCCGAGGGCCAGAGTTGGGCATGTGTGTATGTGTACAGCCCTACCTGCTTGCACACCGGCGCCGTGTGGAACCAGGCCAGGCCTGGTGAGTAGTGTGAGCCCTTGGGGCTTCATTATGTTTACCTTCACGGTGCGCGCGTGGAGTAGGCGCTGTCCCTCCTCCACTGTCCCTTGGCACACTCTAGGGTTGAAGACAACTGGGACCCACAAACACCCTGAAAGTCTCTTGGGGTTTCTGGACTGAAGTTTGTACATTTTTTTCAGTCCCACACCCTTGTAATTAGAAAGAAAAAAGAGAAGAGTTTATATATGTACAGTTTCAACATTGTTTATTACAACTAAACTGCTTCACCAGTTCATACTCCACATAACCGGCTTCTATGTCTTTGGAGCTAGGAAAACCAGTTAAGATGATGTCCAACCCAAATTAATTAATTTGTTTGAACACTTAAAGAATTTTTATAAATCTCAAACCCAACCTCATCATTACATGGCAAACTGAAGGCCAAATCATCAAATTTTATAAGTTTAGTAAACCTCAGACCTGGAACTAGAACCTTGGTAGTTTTACTCCAGTTTAACACCGTGGTGGTTTTCAGCCTCAGCTGTACAGATTACCTGGAACACTTGCCATCAAATGAATGTTTGCAGGAGTAGAACCCTTGCTATGGGTGTACTTTGAAAGTACCCCAAATGATGAATATATAGTAAAGGTGAAGAACTATAATGTGTGCATTGCAAAATAGGTAGCAGAAAACAAAGAAAATCATGAATAAAGAGGAAAACAAAGAAAAGAAAGCTTCTAAAGAGAACTAAAATTTTTACCTAAAACTGCCATCTATACTTCCCCATCATAGGCTGTGACAATTACAGTACCATTAAATCTTGCAGTTTAATCATATAATATGGCCTTTGAAACTTTTAAGTGTCATTAAAATACACTAAGTACTCCCTTAAAAGAAGTGAAAATGGAACTAAAAATAACCACAAGTGGTGAATAGGACGCTATCTTATTCAACTATTTCTGAGCCACATTTTAAAAAAGAACATCTCCCTCCACCCCCAACCTAACAATCAAACACCAGCAGAGCTGAGAACCAGAATACACACACTGTTCTGAAGCTGAAACTTGAAGTTTAAGATAGCTCAGTTATTCTGAGTACATGAAAGGTGAACTTAAAAGCAGTTGTCCAAAATGGACAAGCTGGATTTTTGTTGTTGTTGCTGTTGTTGCTTTGTTTTGTTTTTCTACAGTGGCACTCACTTCCTGGGCCCTGTATTGTTTTCTGCAGTGACACAGATAACACTCAGGGTGCCTAAGGCTGTCTCCCCACCCCACCGCCCCGCCCCAACAGCCTGCCACCTGCCTGGAGACTATGCCAACATACCCAGTGCAGCCAGCACAAACCTGAATCACAGAGACACCTGGATTCAGGCAAGAAGGAAGCAGAAGTGAGTTGGCTTACTGTTTCCGTTTCCTCTCGACAGTTTTACTGCAATTAGGAATCTGTCATAGGAAAGGAATTCTTAAACCCAATAAGGTGACACCACCTGTAATCTCAGCTGCACAAAAGAATCATCCAGTCAAGGGCAACCTGGGCAACTTAGCAAGGCCCTGTCTCACAAGGGATGGGAAATATGGCAAAGTGTTCCCTGGGGTCAATGTCCATGCCACACACAGGCAAACAGAGGTAGAAATTCTTGAAGTCACCTCTCATTAGACATGGTGCCTTACAATGTAGCTAGAATCTGTACCATAATATTTTTAAGTGGGCTTTAAACTAAGTGAGCTATATTTCAAAATAGTCATCCCAGTGTACTATAAGATTGCTATCTATGCTCCAAACTAAAGTAAATATTGTCACAGCTCTCTTGCTCTTTCTATAATACAGATGTTGGTGATCTTCACTTTGTTTAAACTAGTTTCACATTTTACTTAAAATTTTTGTTGAGCAATAATCCTATATAGTACTGCGTTTTACTTGGGCGCACCTCAGTGTGCAGATAGATTTGAAATCGAATAAAAACTACATACTCTGATTTCATTTTATTTTTTAAAGAATTTTTTTTTTTTCTTGTTTCAGAACTTTTGTTTGTTCATTCACTCATATTTATGGCCGGCTCAGCCTGCCCTGAGGGCAGGGCTGGCACAGCATGTGGTTCCGGGGATCGAACCGCGGTCCCTGCAGCCGCGTAAGCTTTCCTAAGCAGGCGCTTTAGACCACTGAGCCATCCTGCTGGGCCCCTCTGATTTCATTTTAGATGTAATTAAATTTTCAAAGTCTTGACAGGCCACAAACCATTACCAAAATGCAAGCACTTTTGTGCAGTATCTCCAGGTATGGAAAGCGATGAGTCTGAGGACTTTGATTTTTTACATCTAAATCTGCAGAAGGACTACTTGCATCCTTGCAGTGTTAGGAGCAAGTCCAGAACTAAAACAGTCACAAGATCAGAGCTGCACAGGAAGTTAGTGCTTTGCTAGGAGACTTGGTTGCTCTGGTGCTGAGAGCCGTGGCGAGTCCCCCAGCGCTCACATGAGAGACGTGGCTGCTGTTCCCGCAGCTTCTCCAGCAGCTCTCCCTGCTGCTCCCATGGCAGCGCAGTGGTGTTCCTCAACATCGTGTGCAGTGCAAGCACCCTAAAGCATTAGTCATCTTGCAACGCCCACTGGTCAGAATCCTGCAGTTGCTCCCAGTTTATTCAGGCTACAAGTCCCACAAGTCGCACCTGACCTCTGTGCCTGTCTCCAGGACTTCATGTAGGGCTGCCCTTGAGCTGTCACCTCTGTCTAGACCACCCTTCACAATCTAACTCCCTCTCATCGCCAAGGTTTTGCTTCCTTCCACATCTTCAGCCCTGTAGCCTGATCCACACCCTCCCTAGTCAACCAAGCCTCTCTACCTTAGCCAATCGTTTTCCACTCCACTTGCCACTCTGGCAGCTTGTTTCTAACCAAAAGTAAATAATATACTCGTTTGTTATGTTTGTTACTGAATTTTACAGCCATGTCATAACCACCTAGAACAATCCATGACACACAGTAGGTGTTCCGATACATATGTGTTTAGTGGATTTCCAAAAAAGACAAATTGTTCTTATTATTTCAGTTAAGCAGGAGAAAGGGAAAAAGCATTCTCAAAAGAGGGAAGCATGGCTGCAGAGATTCTAAACTCTGCTCTGTCACTCAAGTTCCGGTGGGACTCAGCCCCTGCCTCCTTCTCTCCTCCTCACTATGCCTGACTCCACCCCCACCCCCTTGGCCCCGACAGCGTCCTGCTGGTGGACTTCTATGTGGCTCTTCCTCTCTGTGGCTTTCCATCCTTCAGTTGGGCTCGTCGCCTCTACACCTCTTGTGTAACCACCTTGATGGACTTCTCTGTCTTCACCGTGCCTCGGGCTCATGCCCTTCTTGTCCTCCCTGCGCCTGTCTGCCCCAGGCTCTCTTCTGACTGCCCACACCCTCTTCACAGCTGCCGCTTACTACAGTGTGTCAAAGCCGTGTATTTCCTTGTCTGTATTCTCAACTGGACCTTGAATTCTTTGACAGCAGGAGATATGCTTTCCTTTCCAGTTTCTCCAAGGCCCATCAGAGCGTCTCATACTTGACGGGCGGCCCAGTAAATATACTGAATAAATATATGGGCTGCTGCAAAATAAGGAGAAAACCACTTCTGGAGTGTGAAGACAGGCAGAGATTTGCAGCAAAAATAAAGACAGAAGTAGGTTGTGATAAGACAGCTGTAATTTATGTGCTACGTTGAAGTCATTAAACGGGAGAAGTAGTTTAGCCACAGAACTGACATGATCAGCTTTGATTTTTCAAGAAGATATCCTGCCTTCAATCCTTCATATCTAAAACACCTACTGCTAATGGAATTACTCAAAGCACACAGATGCCCAGTGGTTTAGGCTTGCAGACACAAATAGAAGAATTTTTACTTCCTGTTTGCAGAATTTATTTTTGTAGCTATTTTGCTCAGTAGATTATAACAGCGTGATAACGAGGCCAAGGTCTCCATTTAAATCCCTGAGTGAGTCAGTCAGTGCAGTATCCACAGCTGACTGTTAATCTTTGCCAGTTGTCGAATGACAACATATTATTTCTTGCCTGGAAATTGAATGGCACGATATGACTGGCTTATCCAAAGTTAATCAGCATTATTGAAGAAGCAACTCCAAGTGCATGACTATTATAGGACCATCATGTCATTTTAAAATAAAATAATAGTATTTTACTCATGGTAACCAAGGAGCACAGCATGAGAGAAAGAATATATTGTCTGTCCCTGAGAAAGAAGTTTGAGATTAGGGCCAAGAGGTAATGAAAAAATTAGTGGATATTTGTATACATTTTATTCATTAATTTTGTGTGTTTAGCAAAATTGGAGGTTACTTATTAATTATCACATCATAAAAACTGTGAAGCTATTATAGTAAGTGGGCCTGGGAAAACAACATTCCAATTATCCTTCATTTATAGCATTACAAAATTAGTTCTGTTTCTGCTCTCTGAACCAATAAACACATCTGGAAAGTGAAATATGTAGATGTAGACATAAATGTTGTTAATATTTTCTTAATTAAATCTTTATCTTAATTACAGCTCTGGCCACTTACACGAGTTTAACAAAAGTGTCTGAGGTCAGAAATAAATTGAAACCCCCTAATGAACAAGTGGATCCAGGCATTAAATACTGATTAAACAGCAACAGATGCCGACATAGCAAATATGTCAGCCAAGCATCATGAGCTCCCTCACGGAAGCTGAAACACTGCTGGCGAGGCTGCCTCACCAAAACAGAGGCTGAGTTTGTATTTTTCTAGACCAATATCTCAATTTATAGGAAATTTAAAGGACCCGGTACATGCAGCACTGCATCATGGATTGCAACCTCTGGAATGTTGCTGAGGACATTGTTCAGGACACAACCTGTGTGTACAAACACACTGCAAGGAGCAAAGTGAAGACAGGAAGGGTGGAGGAGCCTCCGATTAAGCAAGATCTGAGAAGTGTCAGCCAACTTCACGTAATTCATGACTTTCCCCGGGACCCTGAATTTAAAGAAACAGAGCAAGACTGGAAAAAACTTTTATAACAGACATGATAGAGGCCAGGGAGATAGCTCAGTAGAATAAGCATTTGCCTGGCAAGTGCAAAGTCCTGAATTCAATTCCTGGTACCACAAAAAAAGAGAGAGAGAGAGAGATGATTTGCACTGTGTTTTTAAATTATTTTGTCAGTACACTCTTCATATAATGATCACATCATAGGGAAATTGTACCTGTGCATGCTATATCTTGGTTCTTTTTTCTCTCATTACCCTCCCCTCCCTTCAACCCTTCTTATTTGCAAAACTTTGTTTCCATCTCTTAATTTTGTGCTCTTTCTTTCCTTTCTCCCTTCCTTTCCCTCTTCCTCCCCTCTCCCCTGTTCACCTCGCTTTAGTATTTTATATCTATCAATCATTTTGGTCCTATTTACAATTTCAGTTTCTCATACAAGAAGAAAAATGTAATATTAGGGGCTAGGGAGATAGCTCCGAGGCACAAGTGCCTGCTGGGCAAGTGCAAGGTCGTGAGTTCGAACCCTGGTCCCACAAAAAAAAAAAAAAAAAAGAAAAAGAAAAATGTAGTATTAAAACATAGGTGTCCTATTTATTTCACTTAAAGGGATAGTCTCAAGTTGTATGGATTCACGTTAAACTGTCTCAAGTCTATCCTTCTCTATGACAGAGTAGTATTTCACTGTATAGAAAACCATATTTTATTTATCCATTCACCTATCCAGGGGCAATTGGGCTGTTTCCAAGCTATAGTCATTACCAACTGTGCTGCTATACACATGAGTGTGTCCATGTCCCTATGGTATGATGCTTTTAATCCTGTGGGAAAGATCCCAAGAAGGGGAACAGCCAGGTCAAATGGAACCTACGGTTTTATTATTTTTCAGGACTGTCCATACTGATGTACAGGTGGGCAAATTCTCAATGATGAATGTGATCATTATGCATATTCAAAATGTACCAAAACATTAACTAATTAAAAGTCAAAAAAGAAATCAACCTATAACAAATGCTTGCAGGGTTGTAGGACCCTGTTCCTCTGTTGGTGGGAGCGCAGACGGGTACTGGATTTTATGATAATAGGGAGTTGTTATTTTTTAAGACAATATATTTATGATGCTTCAAAGAAATTAAGTGATTTGACCAAAAGGAATGATTAGATTTCAAGGCTAATGTTCAAATCTGTTTCCCTGGGCTCCCTGTCAAGTTTTCATTACACTACACACATTTGCTTAATGCGGTCACAGGTATGTATTGTTTCCCTAACCAAAATCTAAGCAGCTGTGATTATTCATTGCAGTCCCTTTCACTCCCTGAAGTTTCTTGGTGTGGACCTCGTATTATATGGAGACACTGAATTTAGTAGAACATGAGTTAGGCTCAGATGCCAAATACGTAATGGGCACAGAAAGTATTTAAAATGCAAACATTGTCTTCCTAAAATGCAGTTCGATGTCATGTCCACCCTGCAATTACAATGCTACATGCTAAACATTTGGAACGAAGGCAATGAATTCCCACGAAAACATAATTCTTATAAATGACTCTTTAGATGTTATTCTCCCTCAGGTCAAGATCTTGACATCAGCTATAATCCAAAAATAGCTACAGTACAATACCAGACACACAAAGCCCATTTTCTCATGGCAAAAGAGGAAGGAGGAGGAGGAGGAAGAAGAGAAGGAGAAGGAGGAAAAGGAGGAGGAGGGGAGGAGGAGAACAAGGAGAAAGAGGAGGAGGGAGAACTACCTAGGGATTTGGAAGAAGCACTATCATTGATATAGACGTCATCAGCATAAGCCTGAAATGTTGTGTGTACAGAGAAGTAAGACCATACAAGTTTCCCAACTGGAAGAAAAGGTAATAGCTGCTTATTTTTTTTAATAGCTGCTTATTTTAAAATGTTCAGGAAGTGATTATAGACACTCAAAGCAAAATCTAGGAGATTTAAAATAGGCCGAAACCCCAGATTTCCCACAAATGTGTCTTTCGGAGACTAAAGGGCATGCAGTGGTTTGAAAGTGGCTGTCACCTCTAAAATTCATATTGACATGTCATATGCATTTTGAGATATTAAGAAATGAGAGCCGGGCAGGACCTGAGGGAGGTGATGTGGACCCCGCCCTCAGGGGCGGCTCAGCAACTCGTGTGACAGCGGATGCGCTGACCGGTGAAGGTGTCGAGTTGACAGTGGCTCTGCTGTCCCTGCTGGGTCTCGCTGCCCCTTGGCCCTCAGCCCTGCTGATCCGCACCGGTGTAGCCCTGTGCCAGCAAGCCTACACAGTGGGGCCCTTCTGTGCCTTGCGCTGAAATCGCAAGCCAAAATAGCCATCTTGTCTTCCTCACCCACTCACCCAGTGTGTGACATTGCTATTAGTGACAACACGGGTTGGGGTGGGGTGGGCTTACCTTCTGCAATGTGTGTTGGCCTCTGCTGGACTATTGCTTTCGCCTTATCTGGATGGTGCCTGGGCCAACTGCTCTCCTCTGTGTCCTGCTCTCTGCCAGACACCATGAAACTCAAGAAACCACATCCTAGATCTGATGAAAGGAGATGCCAAGCTTACTATCAGCTGTGTACTGATGGTACTGCATCCCTAATTACTTCGCTATCTTTCTGATTAGAGTCATATAACACTAAACTGAAAGGGAGATAGAAAGGAGCCCTGCCATTCCCCATGAGGCAAAGGTGAGGAGAGAGTTAGTGGAGGAAATCAAGAATAGCCCAAGTTTCTTAGTCTTAATAATCAAGGAAAATTTAGTTCGTCTCTGTACCAGAGAGAATTAAACAAGTTCATCATGCTTATTAGCTGCATAGGGTGCCTAACATAGATCAAGAAAATGGGTGCCTCAGTAATTGCGGAAAATTCATTGAACTTTAGAATCTTCAGTTTTCCTGTCACAAAATGCAAATCTGCTAAAAGGTAACAAGTAACATGGTCTGTACCTCTGAGATGCAATGATTCCATGAAATAACATTATCTAATAGTTAACTTTGAAATATACCACTCATTTAGGAAGCATGTACTGGGAACTACTGAGAACATGCTGTACCTATATGGGAAATAATACCTACCCAGGGGGCTCTAGGAAGGGGACGCGCAGAAGCTTGTAATCCACTGTGGCGTGTGCTACAAGAGAGGGAGCTGTTAAAGTCATGTGAGTACCAGGAGAATATACCTAACTCTCGTGAAGACATTTCTACTGGGTCTTGATAATCGCAGAGAAAAGATTGTTCAAATAGAGGAACAAAGATGGATGCACAGAATCAAGCATTATCTTCTGCCACTTGGAGCATAGATTTCAAGAGGCAGAGAAAGAGCAGGTGCCTGGAGGTGAGGCTGGAAACTGGGCGGGCAATGCGTGCACAGCCTAGAAGATGAGCTAGACGGTGCGAGCATCCTCTAGCACTGGGGCTTCCCAGCATGCACCTCTCACCACTACACAGGATTGGCCTTCATAGACCTCATTGTCATGCAGAGTCTAATTCAGTTTGAGCTGGAGCCAGATACTCTGTTTTTCTAACGAGCCCTGAGTGCTACGGAAACCACCAGTGGTGGACCCCACTTGGAGTGGGGAGTGTATTCCACAAGGAAGTAATGCGATGAAACTGTTTTGAAGACAGATCCCTCCATGAGCGGATAGGGAGTCAAATGAAAGGAAACAAATGATAATAAAGAAATGAGGAAGCTATTAAAATAATAAAGACCAAACGGGACCCAGACAGTAAAAAGAGACAGAAGTAGGGGACATCTTCAAGCTGTATGTAAGATGTAGGAGCTCTTGGGAGGCTGTAAACAGTTGTATCACTACAGGTCCGATCTAGTAGTGAGACCCTGAACACCCTGCAGACCCTTCCCTAAAAATACAAAAAAACAAAGATGTAGGAGAGCTAGGACTTAGTGACCAGCCAGCTAGGATCCATGAAAGAGGAAGAAGAGCACGTACAAGCATCCAGTAGTCCCACTAAGTTAGAATTAAATGAATCAAATTAATTAAATAAAACAACCCAAGGATTTAAAAAGGCCATGAAAGTAGACTTGTTAGGCCACTGGTTTGCTTTGCTTTTTGCCAGTTGTTCTGTGTGACCCTGTCATACTCTAAAGTTGGTGTCTCACTGGACTGTCCAGTGTGGCAGTACTAGCCATAGCCACACCGGCCACATGTGACTACACTAACACTAAACCTTAAGTGCAGCGGTACCCAAGTCCTACCCAAGTGCTCAATCACTCTCTGACTGGCAGCTGCCATTTTGCGCCAGTATGAAATGTCTCACATCTGTAGCACAAGGAGTCACCACTAGGAAAAATACCCAACTGAGCTTAGTTTTTATTTCTTTCTTAAATGTATGCTTTTCTTCTCATAAAACATTTTAAGATTTATTAAATACACGGACAGTCAAAGGACTAAGCAATGGCAGTATCTGCCAGTCACCCCAAAGGGGAGGAGATCTTGGCTGGCTGAGCAATGTGCCCTTCCTTCCTCTGAGAAGCAACACACAAGCTCGTAAATCCCAGGAGACCAGGATGCCCCCGGGGAAATGAGCTCACGTGGAAGTGAGTCTGTGAGGCTGACGACAGATTCGCACCTGGAGAGCAACCGAGAAGTGCAGCTCGATCTGGAGGCCTGCTGCCACCTCAGCGTGGTTGACCCAAGGGAGAAATGAGTGCAGAAGTGAGAAGACGGGGCCTTTGGGACAGGGAGGGAGCAAGAGGGACCCTTCAGGACATGCTCAGCAAGTCTCAAGGAAGACTCACACAAGCTGAAAAACAGTAAGGCGGGTCACAGGCTCATGTAAATGGAAAATCCAGACGTCAGAACCACTTGCTCTAGAAGTACATGTCTTGTCAGAGACTGGTTTTGTTCTGAACTTGCGCTTTGCTTCCATGGGGCTGACTTTGACAGTGACTGTTCCCCTGACATACCAGCTGACAGGACAACAAGGGCCTTTCTGTCTGGAGCTAGTGGAATCCCACATCGACTCAGGTGAACTCAGGTCAACTGCCCATGATGGAATGCCACTCCTTCATCCCTGTGCCCAGAGCAACCCACTCCAGCGACTTAGGTCTCACCCCACCTGAGCCCATCCTGTGGCAAGGGAGTGAGATAAACTAATGGCTCTGGCCCACCAGACCCCAGGCTAGCCGTGTAATATAGGGCAAAGGTAGAATAAATACATTTGCTATGTCAGCAAAAAAGAACATTATTGTTTAGTTTTCATTAATATCAATTAAATTTTGGAAACATTTCAAGGGATGCTTTTCATATTAAGATATATGGCAAAACATAAAAGTGAGCCAATGCTGTTTTAGCTTCACAGGTAAAAATCACATGAAAACAGTTTGAGGAACGAAATGGTTTGAAAGTGTTAAAGTTTACATTTTTACTGTAATTACAAAAAGGGAAAGACTAAAAATAATTGATGTAATCAGGAGACAATTGGACATACGCTCTGATTCTACCCTTACATGGTAGATGAGAATCTTTGATGAATTGGAAAGTATCCGAAGTAAAATGGAAAGATTTTGGCCAATCTACTGTTAAAATATATCTACACAGGAATTAGTCACTGATATATAAGCTCCTAATATATGACGATATATTAGATTATAACCATGATCAAGTACAACCCTACACAGGTTAGTTTTTGGAGGGTTTTTATCCAAGTCCAGTGTCTCGATTGTGTTTCTCTTGTGGCTACGACAAAATACCCAACACACAAAATTTAAAAAGAGAAGGTTTATTTAGCTCGCAGTTTGTGGAGGGTTCAGTCCATACTCAACTGGCTCCAGGGCAAAGAGGCACATGGCAGAGGGCAGTCATTCATGGCGGCAGAAAACTGCAAAACAACAAGAGCGAAAAGGGAGGACAGCGGCTGTAGCCGCAGGACAGAACCTCTCTCTCTTCCTCATAGTGCATTCGGGCTATCTGTGGGTGCAGCGCCCACATCCGTAATCCCAGCACTGGATCATGAATTAATTACAAACTCTAGAAGCTGCCCCATGACTATGTGAGGCTTTGGGGGAATAATCAGACACAAACCATAACAGCCAGTATAAGAAGTACAAAGGTTTTTTTCTCTTTTTTTCAGGTAAGTAAAAGACCACTGTGTCTTTTGAGATTAATAATAATATCTTGACTGTTTTATTCTTACTGTAAAGTGAATTATAAAGGGGCTGGACAGATAGCTCAGTGATCTAAGCACCTGCCTGGCAAGCACAAGGATGTGTGTTCAATCCCCGGTACCAAATGCCGTGCCAGCCCTGGAGCCCTAGCAGCCACAGAGACCAGACATAGATCCCAGTGCTGGGAAACCTGAGACAAGAGAATCACTATGAGTTTGAGCTGTGTAGCAAGACCCTGCGCCAGATAAATAAATGAATAAAATATTTTTTAAAATTAATGATAAAGGACCGAGCATGGTGGCACAGGCCCGTAATCCAAGCACTTGAAAGGCTGAGGCAGGCAGACTGGTGTGAGTTCGAGACCAGCCTGGGCTACAAAAGTGAGCTCAAGGCCAGCCTGAACAGCATGACTAGACTCTGTCTGAAAAAAAGAGAAAAAATAAAATAATTAATGATAAAATCATCACCATAAGGAAACTAACATCTAAAACTACACTAGTAGTTTTAGTACTTCATTCCTGGGTATCAGCATGGCATCATACTTGAGAGTTTCACTATCATCTCAAACTTAATATAGTTAAACAGAATTTATGGGGCCACGGAGATAGCTCAGTGGTCTAAGTGCCTGCCCAGACATGCACAAAGAGCTGGGTTCAATGCTGCATGCAGTGCTGGCCACCAAAATCTGGTGTATTGGCACACACCTGAAATCCCAGTGCTGAGGAGGCTGAAACAGGAGGATCATTATGATCCCAAGCTGCATAGCAAAACTCTGAACCAAAAAAAGAAGAAAAGAAAAAAGAATTTATTACCAACAGCAACAACAGGAACGCTAGGCCTTTTCCTCCTCCAACTTCCATTTTTCAGGCCTGAGTATCATCACTTCCCACAAACCATCCAGGGAAGGAATCTCCATGATTAATTCTTACTTTAACATTTGTTCAGCCGCTGCATATTACCGATAAGCAAATATCAGTATTACGATTGTGTTACACTATCTCAGCCATACCTGACCAAAGCTGCCCTCACCTAAATTATCACCACATGACATTCAGAGAATTGCTCTATCACAAGCACAACTGAAGGAAAATTGCTGGGCCGTGGGTCAGGACATCACAGATCAGTTACACCACCCGAATCACTGTGAGCTTTGGGACTCGATGTGTCTGTCCAGGCAGTGGGATTGGACAAGATTGCCGCTATGTTCTCTCCTGTTCTAAAATTTCATGGCACAGTTTTTTGTTTTGGGTTTTTTTTTCCTTGCTCAGTCTCTTCCTTCCCTCCAAATCCTGGGTACCGCTCAGAGTAATCCTGTTTCAAGCGCTACTTTTATTATGACAAGAACATGGCAAACTAAAGCCTTAAACTGAGGAGGACGCAAGGCAATGATTTTAACTCCATCCTGGCCACTAACATGGAACGAAGCACTTCACTGTAAAACCAGGAGAATCATGGCACTTTGATAGAGACCTCAACAATTACAGATGACACATGCTTGATGCCCTTGACTCAAAAAGTGCCCAGCAAGTCTTTATTATTTTTGCATTCCCAAATCAAGCCCCATTAAGTGACTGTACTATGAAAAGCCTGCCATTCATAGCTCAAGTTCTGTATTTTCCTGCATTCACTCTATTACATTTGGTGTACTTTCACACCCAAATTACGGATGTATACCATATCTTCCAGGGGCTCCTGACTTATTTGCATCTCTTCAGTATCATTGTGTCAGAAACAGCCCAGCCTCTTCTCTCTATTTGAACTGACCATTGAAACGCACAAGCTTTCAGCAACACAAAACAACTTCAACAGAGCTAAACCCTAACCCTAACTCTCTAACGCTAACTCCGTAGCCCTATCCCCAACTTCCTAGCCCTAACCCCAACCCTAAGGAAGTATGCTGGTGTCCCAGTGAGACAGGCTTCGGGCTGAGAGGTAGGTTTCTTTGCAGCTGTCTGAACAGCATCTCCTTGGGCACTTTCTTGTCCTCAGGCTCCCTTACATTTGGCAAAGAAACTGTTGCGGTTCCAGACAACAGAATGCTAGAGAGTCTTTCTAGCATCTAAACAGGAGTCCTAAAAGTCATTCTGACTGGGTCGTGTCCGCCTCTTTGCCTCTCATACCTCTTACCCCAGGACACAGCTGTGGGGCGAGGGAGGAGAATGAAATGGAATGAGCCAGTAATGCCACTGAATTAACCACAGCACCCCCAGAGTCTCAGAAATGTGATAAGTTTTCCCAGAAGTATTTGAACTTATGGTAGAGGATACATGTTACCCAAGTCAAACTCTGGATGCCACTAGAAATGGAAATGAGTGATGAATGTTGGCCATGGTGATGTCCATGCCCTGATCTCTAAGGTTCAACTAAAATCTCTCTCATAAAATAAATAGATAGATAGACAGACAGATAGACAGATAGACAGATAGACAGACAGACAGACAGATAGACAGACAGATAGACAGATAGACAGATAGATAGACAGACAGACAGACAGACAGATAGACAGATAGATAGACAGACAGACAGACAGACAGATAGACAGACAGACAGACAGACAGATAGACAGATAGACAGACAGACAGACAGATAGACAGACAGATAGACAGATAGATAGACAGACAGACAGACAGACAGATAGACAGACAGACAGGCAGACAGACAGACAGACAGACAGACAGACAGACAACACTCTCTCACGGTGGCAGTTTCTTTCACATCGGTTTGACTTGCTTCATGCTGTGTCTCATGCTGGAAATTCCCACTCAGCACCAAGCTGCACACAGACAGCAGACTATGGAGGGTAAAATAGCTGTACAGAGAATTGCAGGGCTGTATATTTAGAAAGTGAAACTAGGTGCTGGAAAGCAGTCTAGGAGGTGGGAAAGAGATCTCAGCTCTCACAACTGCCCTCGAGAGAGCTAGCAGATTAGGAAATGGATCCCTGGGTTCACTCAAGCACCTTCACTCTCCGAAACAGGAGCCTGGGCAACCTGATTTCTGCTCTCAGAGGGAGGCTGGAGCCAGTGCAATTGTCTGATAGCTGTGTTTGATGACTGTATTTATGCCCCCATGGGTGGCTGTCTCAGCTTTGACAACTCCATTTAAATTTCTTATTTTCTTTGTATCAAGGTGTGTTCCCTCAAGGAGCACACGGGAAAACACACTTCATTCCATGCTTTCGTAACTGCTGCTTTGGCCTCTCCACTTCTTCCCGGGGATAACCCAACGTGCTCTCTCAAATGAGACCTATTATGAACAGTTTCCACCCTTTGCAAATGGGAGTGGTGACAGTCCCAATACTTGGCATGAAAATATTTTGTTATTTCCATTCATTAATGTTTTGTTAATGCAAATCACACATTCCATATTTTACTGAAATGTTATGGCTTGAAATTCAGGCATCTGATACATCTCTAATAATACAAGCTTCACAATCCAACTGACTTGATGCTATGAACCACTTTAAGATCAGCTCTTGGGAGACTGTAAACAGGCGAATCACTACAAGTCTGATCTAATAGTGAGACCCTGAATACCCTGTAGATCCTTCCCTAAAAAAGAAAAAGAAAAAAGAAAAGAAAAACTTTAAGAAAATACACTATTTTTTTCACCTGTTTCAGGTTCATGACAGTGTAGGGCAGAAAGGAGAAAGAGCAGAGAGTTCTCATGTGTCCGCTGTCCCCTACTGCCTTCATGCCACACCAGCATGGCCCAGTTGCTACTGGAGACCACACATCATGTGGGGCGCCCTCTCGGTGCCGTATCCTCAGGCTCTGGGCAAAGGAGAAGTGGCAGGTTTCCACGGAATTAGACACAACCGTCTCTGCCCAGAAAACCTCTTGGGACACACAAGAGACTGCGTCCTCCCTACCCTTTAGCTCTGCCCACAACTTTATAGTATTACACATTTTGTGAAAATGAGTTTCACTTAATTTTTAAGTATTTACAGATATTTCTATCTGTAAAATATTCTTTTTTGAACATTTTCAGTGTCCATCAACTGAGACTTAAAGTTAAAATTTGGTGATTCCGGGTTATATTCTTGAAAACAAAGTGATATTTCACTATAATTTTGTTTAAATATAACATGGCATAGTGGTTGATATGCACCTGAAATCCCAGCACTACAAATACAGGCAAGGGGATAGTGGGTTCACAGCCTGGACTTATGCCTGCACTGCATAATAAGACTCTGACTAAAAGAGGAATTAATTAATTAACTAATGATGAAGTCTTTTGCTGGGTGTGGTGGTGCACACCTGTAATCCCAACACTCAGGAGGCTGAGGCAGGAGGATCAGTAAGAGTTCAAAACCAGCCTGGGCTACAAAAGTGAGCTCAAGACCAGCCTGAACTGCATAGCAAGACCCTGTCTCAAAGACAAAAAAAGAAAGAGAAGAAAGAAAGGAAGGAAGAAGCAAGGCATCTTCTGTTTTTTTATCTAAATACTAATTAGAAAAAAGCTAAAGGCACATTTGGAGTTCTCAGTCTTATATATTAGAAGAAAAGCAATGTAGTGCTGAAAATGTTTTTACTAAATAAGCAATTTATTTTATTCAGTTATGTAATATGTGACCAGTGCTAAAGTCATTATGGAAAACAAATATTTAATTAAAGTTTTCATTGAAACGACTTCAAAGGTGGTGCTTTGAAGGCTCTGGAAGCAGTTGCTAGTGGTCCCCAACCCAGGACTCATCTTCTTTGCACAAGGTATTAGACACATCAGTGTCTTTCACCCCAGCTGGACTCCAGCCAGGTGTGAAGCCGATCACAATAGAACTATTTCCGGCAGTGGTGGTGGCTCCTGTGGCCCTTGTGGCTCAGTCCTGCCACCCGAGAAATGCTGATGCCCACCTGGCCCCTTGTCCTAAAAGCTCTGCTGCGTGGACCAGGGACAGGCTTGGTTCCCTTGGAAAAGGGCCACCCAGGGAGAGCCAGCCACAAGGCCTCGTGGCCCAGAGCCTGCTGCAGCCCTGCACTCCGCACCGCATTCCTTTGGCAGAGAACAGAAAGAAGGAGTTGCTTGCAGAGGAACCACCCTGCACGAAAACAGCCTGTGCTGTGGCCTGCAGCCACACAGGCTGCAGACACGTATGGAGACGGGGTGGACTCAGCAGATTCGTGCGTGCGGTGTCCCGGGCGAGCTTCCTGTCTGTGTTGCACATGACGCTCCTGGCCAGTTCTTTCACTCATGTGTCCTCCTGATTTTTGCTAGTGTTTTGTTAATATATTCAAAACAGAAATGCAAATGGCATGCCTTCGCCGATAATTCATTATACAAAATATTCCAGTTCATGTTGCTAACATTATCTCAGGATATTCACAGTTCTACTTCTGCATAGCCCAAGTTCAGTTAAAAAAACTTCTGTTTTCTGCTGAAACTATTTTAAGGGTGTTACTGTATTTAAGTATTCATGTTTTAAAATTTGCCAGGAACTCAAATGATAATGGCACCAAATCCATTTGGTTAATCAGGAGAAGCTTAATAAATACTAGCAGGGAGTGATGTTTCACTGCTGTAATCCCAGCATTCTGGGAGGCTGAGGCGGGAGGGCCACAAGCTTGTGGCCAGCCTGAGCAAATTAAAGACTGAACAAGAATCTGCCTCAAGGGGCCAGGGATACAGCTCAGTAGCATTAGTGCCTGCCTGGCAAGGGCAGGGTTCCGAGCTCCATTGCTGGTACGGGGGGGGCACGGACTGTCTCAAAATAAAAAAATGAAGAAGGCTGAGCAGTGCAAAGGTCCGGGGTTCAGTCTCTGATGCCAATAAGAATAAGAGAGGGAAGGAGACACTCCACAAACACCGACAAAGTACCTACCCCACCCAAGTTACCGTGAATGGTTCGTGGTGAGCTAAAAAGACAAAAGCTCTGCCTTCAGAGCATCATTAGCTTCAGGGTAGGCACCAACAAACTTACATTAGCAAAAACAATAATTATCCTAAAACAAAAGTTTTAACAATATTTCTTCCTCTTTTTAAAATTCCTTCCTGAATATCCAAAAGAGAAGGAAATTGTGAAAGTTTATGTCTCTAAGTTATAAAATAGGATGTGTAAGATCGCTTCAAGCTGGTCACAAGTTTGAAAAAGGCATTAATCCATGTATTGCATGTCCTGCAGATAGGTCAGTACAGTCTCACATAGCAGTAAAGAGGCAAAACGCTCAGGGAAATCTCCTGCAGGAGGCCAGCCCCGTCCTGCCCAAGCCCTGGAGACCTTTAACTCTTCTCCTGAGAGCAGCGGGGTCATCGGAGCACAGCTGTTGTCTGCTTAGTGAGGCACAGCAAGTTTTCTGTGCCCCTCCCAAAGCAGGAATAAGCACTGGAACTGCACTGAAACAGCAGAACACGGGACCACCCACAAATCCCCTCCTCTGCTGTGTCTAAAATTCTGTTTGCTATCTTTCCATCTTACCTGTATCTACATAATACATCTGCATAACTGGGCAAAGTCATCCCTTAGGGTATAAAACTAGAATGTAACAAGGTTGCTCCTGGCTGGCAGCACCTCCCCATGCCACCTGTCCTGGCACAGGTGATGAAGACAGCCAGAACCCACTGTTCACCTCTTGCCATGACTGAACCCCACGGCTTGGCTCTACTGACTCCATCCACCTGTGCAAAACGGATTCAGAAATGGTAAAGTTGAAGTCACGGCTGGTGAAAGAATGGAAGTGCAAATGAATTCAGAGTTGGGAAATATCTTTAATTAGAGAAGCCCCCAAAATGAACTTGCCTACATCTCAACATTATAAACTTAGCCCTCTGCTTCCTTTATAAGATACATCAGCCATCCGTAAGGTGGGAAGAATATTAAAGCCAGTGTCAGTCAGTGTAAGAGGGACAGAAGGCCTTGGTGTCTGGAGCAAAACTGGGTTTAAATCCCAGAACCACTACTTGCTGATGGCCGCTGGCCTTGAGCCCCAGTACTTAGTTTTGACATCTATAAAATGGGAAGAGCACTAGAATACATGGCCTGGATTCTGAGGAATATGTTAACTAACATGCAGATCTAGAAATGTAGCTGGCACAGAGTGAGGGGTATAAAAATATCTCCTGCTATTATGAGTGTGCTCACATGGTTGGAGAGCAAGGTGATCCCATCAAACCCTGCAAAGGATTTGTGGTCCCTTTCCTCTCCTGTTCCTGGTGTCCAGCTCCCCAAGACACTGCAATGGGGGTATAGGAGCCACTTCCAAGGAGACTCTGAGAACAAGGGGTCCTTTCAGCCCCTTCCTGCTGTCCTGCCTCTGCACCTGAGGCAACCAGAGGTCAGTGGGGAGCAGTACGATAGTGTTGCTCAAAGTGTGGGCTGGGCCATGTGCTGGCAGTTTTGACCACTGCGCTGTGCTGGCAAGGGACAGGACAAGCTAGACTTCAGAGCTAGGCTTGGTGCAGCTGTAGAGTCCTGGACAGATGGCCTAGGTCCTCTAGTGGCCTCACTGTCTCATGCGGCTGTTTCAAGGTGCGCTGAAGGGTTTAACGAATGCAGAACAGGTCAGTGTCGCATGCGGACTCCAGAGCCCTTGTACTTAGGCTTTCATCTCAACTCTGCAATTTCCCAGCTGTGTGACCCTGGACAATCAGTCTCATATGGCAGGGCATCTGTCTCCTGATCTGTAAAATGGGTGTGACAGGAGCATCACCCAGCTCAGAGATGTTTTCTGAAGCTTAAGTCAGCTACGTCTGTGCGGTGCTTAGAACAGCACGTGGTCCCTGACACGCTTCTTCTACTCCCTGTCATGCCTTCTGGGTCTGTCTCCACACGTGTTTAACCCACCCCCTCTCAACGGGGCTCTTTCTTTCTGTGTTTCCCATCCTCTTTTGCATTTATGTCTGGACATTCTTTCCTGACAATGTATTAGATCAAAACAAACAAGTGAGCAAACAGCACACAGGCTCTGTACCAGCCCGGCGACCCCTTTAGAAACTGGGTACCCCAGCTACGACTCAGAACACTCACTTGTCACAAAGTGCTAGCGCTACAGCTACATGTGAATGCGACTTTCAGCTGCTGGGTGACTTGGATCCTGCGCTGCCTCTCTGTGTGATTTTATTAAGCTTTCTCCAACGTACTTGGTGAGATCTCATAACTTTCCAAGGCTGCACAGTGAGTGGGCCAGGTTGCTGGGATTTACGCTCTCAGTCCAGAGTCTCAATTACCTTAACTATTGCTGGAAAACTCTCAGGGCCTGTGGATGTTCAGTGACTCAGCTTGCTCCTGAGGGCTGATGCTGGCTGAGTTATGGTGTGTGTGTGTGTGTGTGTGTGTGTGTGTGTGTGTGTGTGTGTGTGTACACATGCGCACATGCGCATGTTTACATTTAAAGGCTATGGCAACACAAGGATCATTTTTTAACCTGACCCACTCTGCTTAAACCAGCCTTAATTTTGCTTGAAATCCCTCATGCGCACATGGAAGGCTTGCATGCACCTTCTCTGGGTCCCTGCCACCAGCCGGACCTCCCCGCCTCTCCAGAGCCTATGAGTGTAAATGGAAGGCTTCTCAGCAGCCTAAGATTCCACACTTAATCTCATGCTGCTGCCATCCTGGGCCTTGCGGAGGAAACGAGTGAGTCACCATTTGGCTTTTTACACTAGTCCACCATGATTTGGAACAGTACCACTTCCTAGTTGCCTTTTTTGGTGGAATTTTTTGTTTGTTTGTTTTGTTCTGTTTTGTTTTGTTTGGGGTGCCAGGAATGAAACTCAGGACATGGTGCTTGCCAGGAGGGCACTGTGCCACTAAGCTACAGTTGCAGCCCAGCATCACTTTAAATAATGAAAGGAACTTGAAGGACATAACAATAGAAGCAGGGACTTCTCTCTTTGCTAATACATCTAGAACACATCAACATTGACTTGCTGAAGAAGAAAGGAAAAGCTTTCAGATTCTTAGCCCCAGGTAGCACAAAATCAGGTAGAAAACTGGATGAGAGCAGAGTAAGGGGAAGTGTGGCTATTATTTCGTCCAGCCCTCCTCTTCCTGTCAGACGCACGCAGTACCCACAGATATTATCCAGCTTGCAGGAAATTAAGGGTTTCATTCTGAGTCTCCAACACCAGCTCTTTCATTGTCACCACATGCTCTCCCTAGAATACTGAGTATTCTGTCAGCTCTGAGGGAAGCATCTGTACATGACCCTGGCTTTTCACCTTCTGTGTCACATCTACGGCCACTCCTTAGAAACACCTGCTTGTTCTGCTGCCGTTAGCCCAGGCTGTTCTATTTTAAAATGGACATAGTTAATTTCCACTTAGGATGCAGGCAGTTTGCAAGGATATTGCTTTCACTCCAATGAAAAGTAGCACAGTGGGCCTGAGCAGAACTTTCCTCAAGTCCTTCAGGGGGCTGACATCACAGAGCCAAGGCACAGAGAAATCCGGGGAAACCAAACCTGGAAAGGAGAGCAGCAAGGAATTGCCCCGCTGGGCAGAGGACAAGAGGCAGAGACCCTACAAGCAGGTCAGAAGGATGTGACTCCTTTTCAAAGGATTGCTAACAGCTGAGTGTGGGCTGGGACGTTCTGAGAATAGGGTGAGGCCTGTGGGTGCGGTGAAGGGCCCTTCTCTGGGAGTGGACTGCGAACGCCTTCAGAGGAACAGCAGTGGTGCGGGGATCACAGAGGCCTCGGTCCTCTGGGAGGTCGGAGGCCCCGTGCATCTGTGTTTGTGATGGACATGAGGAGGGCAGGACGGGGACGGACATTCTCAGTCTCCAATGGAGATGAAGGTCTGAGTGGCCGTGGCCGCTGCAGTGTGGCCCTGCTGGCCACGTTACACATGAGATGTGCCTGTTACTTACCCGTGATGGGAGGAGCAGGTGGGGGTTGAAGCCCACACTGGGAAATGGTAGAGAAGGAAGACGAGTGGTGGTAGTTGCTTTGCTCTAATGTGGCTGTTCCCTTCTGTAAAAAAAAGGAAAAGAAAAAGACAAAGAGCTTTCTCTATCATCCCTGTACCCAGGTAGCAAATGGCAGGCCCAGCCTACGCCTCCAGCATCACAGCATGACAGTCTCCCCTCTCCTGCTCTTCACCTAGAAGTCAGATCACAGTTTGTCCCCTCTGAGCCCCTGTGGCATCTGTACCCCCCACTGTGTGTGGGATGGGGCAGGAACTACACAGCCCTGAGACGTGTGCCCAGGGAAGCTAGGCCCACCTGAGAGAGAGAGAGAGAGAGAGAGAGAGAAGTAGATTGAGTTAAAAATGGGACTGAGTTTCAAGAACCACAGATGTTTACAGATGTACATAGCTGTTTGTTGTTCTCTTGGTTCCCATATTTATGTTCCTTTCTAAGACCACCACAAAGGACTTAGCTTGGAGTACTGTCCCAAATGGGACAAGGAGGGTAGAGCAAAGGTACCCAAGATAGAACTTAAACCCTCTAGCTGTGCTCAGTTAGATTAAAAAAAAAGAAACAAGTTCTTTTCTTGCAAGCGGTTGGTTCCAAGCAGCATGGTGCTGCCAGGGGGAGGGGCACAAACTGGGCTCATGGAGGGGGAGGGCCGGGCGCTCTGGACTGACCCAGCTGGACTTTCCCAGCTGCCTGTGAATTTGCACTCCGGGTCCAGTCACAGAGGTCAGCAGGAGTCGCCAACCATAGCCCTGTTTTCCTGGTGCTAAGCGGGAGGGGTATGACTATAGCTGCTCATAACTGTTTCGGCGTCCGCAACGCTGGCTACACACGTTGCTGACACCGAAAATGTGTGAGACTCAAGGCAGCGCCAGCCTCAGCAAAAACGGAAGCATCCAGTGGTCAGAACCAGAGTGGCAGCACACATACACAGAGGCTGCGTGCGAGGCCACGGCCACAGGGCCACAGCCGCCTCGCCTCTTGGAGAGGCGCACTGTGAGTGAGAGCGGAGCCCGGCCCTGGTAGCAGCTCACCCAGAGCCCAGGCTATAGAGCAGAAGTGGCAACCAGAGGCAGAGCCTCACTCAGTACAAAGACCTCTCCAGGTTTTGCCTGGCGTCATCGATGCGGATTATTCAGGGAAATCAAGGTCTCAGCTCAATGTACTCCAAACGCTGTTTAGATCACCCCAGACTCTCATAGCATTCAATTGGTTATTCTTTCTTTGATCAAAATTTTAAAATCGTTTTAAAAATATATTGGGCTAGGGCTGGGGAAATAGCTCAGCAGTGTGTCTGCCTGGCAAGCATAAGGTTCTGAGTCAATCTCCAGTACTGCAAAAAAGAGAGACAGAGAGAGACAGAGACAGACAGAGAGAGAGAGAGAGAGAGAGAGAGAGAGAGAGAGAGAGAGAGAAATAAAAATAAAACTCAGTTAAAAAACAAAAATGAATTAATTAAAGGGAAAACATTCCAAAGGGTTTCTCAAATGCAAGTGTGGACAGCCTCCAGGTGGGTCAGCTACAAAAGTGCTGGGTCTTCCAACTGCAGAGATACAAAGGGCCATTCCCCCAGGAATAAAACTTACCAAGAGTGCCCTCTCTCTCTATTACAATTGACAATAAAAGAAAAGTTTCTACATTTTCCCCTTAAGGTCATTATATTAAAAGGCCTTTCCCAACCTAAAGATAAAAAGTTCATCTTTAAAACAAAAGCGTATTTCTTAAGATTTATAATGATGAGGATATTTGAAAAGATCAGTCAAAATTCTTCTAATTCTTAAGAAGGTTGAGTGCTTGTTTTACAGTCTAAAATTAAAATTGGTATTTACAAAAAGCTTTGATATTTCACGAACAAATAGAAGCTTAGCATACAATCTAAAAGCAGTGGAATTTGTAAAAACACTTGATTTTGACATCCCATTTAAGTAATAAAAGGCCAATAGTGGCCTCCAACGGGGTATAAGCTATGATGACTTCTTTATAGTTGGGTCAACTTATCCAACAAAGACATACTATGTCACAAATTATTCAAGTCAACCATTGATGATTTTCATACTTCATTTGATAATATCAATTGGCTCCATCTAGATTTTGGGCTAGTTTCTCTGGTTTTACTGACTGTAATTATCCTTCAGATAAGTTAAATGAATTTGCTTTTTTTTCACAGGCCACATTAGGTTAAGGGAGGTTCTGTGACGGCTTCCTCTTCCAAAATATAAAATACAGGTTTCTCACCATATAGTCAACATTGTACTACAAAAGCAAAACGGTGAGTCAATCGCTTCAACTTCACTTGTCAATATACACTATTAAATTTTTAAAATTCTACAAAAAGTGGAAGTACAGCAATGGAAAGGCAATTCCACCAGGTAAGAGTAAAAAGCTAGGAAGGGTTCTTTAGCAAGACCTCCACACTGGACAACAGAAGGGATCCAGTTCACTACTGACCTGGGGCAGAGGGTCTGATGGATTTTTCCAGATACCGCTAAATGGGAGTACCAGAGCACACGGTCCTGCTGTACCATGGAGCCTGACGTGGGAAAAGAGCTAATGCTGATGAGGCTAGATCCAACCTGGAGTCTACTCAAAGGGCTTACGAAGTAGAAACCTAAGGTCTAAATAGGTAATAAAACATGTAGAAATAACTACGCTAAATTTTCCTGGTATTAAGACTAAAAATACAGAATATGCATGTTACCAGTAAAAGATTTTATTCCTTCCAAATGCCTCTGATAAGAAATCTCTGCTAGTTGGCAACAAAACCTGACTAGTCTACTTATAATTATAAATTGCTTAAAGTTGTAATAGGGTTACTATAATTCAGTTTAGTCAAAAATATATCTGAGTGCTCTCTGACTTTGTAAATATGTTTGTGTGTTCAGGTGCCAGTCTGTGAACAGCTGTTCTTCTTTTTTCTTTTTTGATCATTTGTTCATAATACAAATTAGGAATCAGACCGAAAGCATGCTCTTTCCTCAGTTACCAGCTGCTTTAAGTGATATCAAAATTGGTTTATACACAGGTCACCAAAACAATTAACATAAACAAAGATTCTTTGGGGGAAGGGAATAGAGAGGATTTCAGTTGGTGAATAGACGGATGGCCAACCTTTGTTCATTAATAAGGAGCTCCCAATAATCTCAGTAGTCTTTTAGGAGATACCTTCAATAATTTGGTCATTGGGCTGGCCAGACAGCTTAGTGGACTAAAGTGCCTGCTTAGACAGGTACAGGGACCAGGATTTGATCCCTGGCATGAAGTGCAGGCCCCACCTCCCAGGGCACACTGAGACTATGACTGAAACTGGGCATGGTGGCACACACCTGTAATCCTGGGGGTGAAGGCTGAAAACAGGAGGATCATTACAAGTCCAATCTGTGTGGGAAGACTCTGTACACCCTGTATTAAAAATAATAATGATGGTAATAATAACAATAATAATGTGCTCATTGGTTAAAAGATAAAGTCTTGCAGAAAAAAATTACAATAAGTTTTTCTCCCAAAAGTTATTCTTGGTATGAAACCAAATTAGAAAACAAAGGTTTTCACATGAGTATGATGCATATAGTAATTCATTATTGCTAATCTCACAGTGTATTAAGTGCATTTATGGTTCTATGTATACAGGTCTTCCAAAATGTAAAACAAAGATTACTTATTGTGATAAGACTTTCTCTCAGATTCAGACCTCCACCTTTAACAAAAACTAGTGATGCATATCACATTTAAAAATGACTAATTTGGGGCCAGGCAGCATGGCTCAGTGGTCTAAAGCGCCTGCAGGCGGCTGCAGGGACCGTGGTTTGAACCCGGGTACCACATGCTGCGCCAGCCCTGCCCTCGGGGCAGGCTGAGCTGGCCATACAAATAAATAAAAATGACTAATTAGATGAAAGTTTCTTATGTATTACATAGAGATGATTGGTTAAAATGTAATGTTATGTCAAAACAAAAATTTAAGTATGTATGTCACAAAACATCATCAAGATTGTCTTGTTACAATGTTTCTATGTTTTTAGTTCTAAATTTCTGGGTAGAAAACTGGGGCAATAGCTCAGTAGAATAAGAGCTTGTCTGGAAAGTGCAAGGGACTGAGTTCAATCCCTGATTCTGCAAAAAAAACCAAAATTCTGTGTAAAAAATGTAACTGTCTCAACATTCTATAGGAATTTAAATATTAGGATATTCATGATTGTTAAAAAATAACAGTTCCATTTTATATCAAATGTATTTGATATTAAGACAGATAGTAATATTAAGCTTATTACTTCTGTTACAGGGTAATATCATAAAACTTTTCTTTAGGATGTTTAATAACTCAAGTTTAGAAACAAAAATTTAGAGTGATAGATGGGCTAAAAAGATAGCCCTAGACCTTAGAGGTCAATGAGGACTCAGGACCTAAGAAACTTCTGCTATGACATCCTGTAACTCATTTCAGTCCCTAAACTTCTGCTCAAGAAGATTATGGAACCACAGAGGAAAGAGACCAAAGATATATAGTGTGCCTAAGGAGATTCACCTGGAGAAAAAATACCTCTCAAGCTTCACAGAAAACAAACCAAACAAGCAATGGCTATGATTAATCCAGATGACATACTGATAGAAGGTCTAAGAAATGCTATACGTGGTTCCAAGGTAAATCCTGAGATTTAATGATCTTGTTAGATAGACAAAGTTAATTTTTCTAGTTATACAGGTCTTGCTTTAGCTTCATCTTGGCCATCCAACAGAAAAGTATAATCATGAGATATAAAAAATGATGCCATAATAATATGCTAAACTATGAAAAGCTGAGATTACTAACAACTTCTGACAATTTCCAGCTATACTGAAAACTCACTATTATTGTGGCATATTGGACTGTATCTAGTTACATTGCTAAATACAAGTACCAAAAATCTTTGTACTGGTATAGAAATGACAAAGACTTCTAAAGGACTTCTCCAAACACAGCTTCTCCAACTGCAGTGGAGCACCCATCCTCCACACAACAACAACAACAACAAAGGGAGACATGTTGGGAGCCACTGAAGCAGAAATTGATCCTATGTGGGAGGGCAGGATAAGACCTCATTGCCTAAAGCAGCCAAGTTACTACAGTCTTGAGAAAAACATCCTGCCTGAACCTTGTAGGCTACTGGTTGTTAGGCAACCTTGTATCTTCTAACTTTGTAAAGGTATAAATAAAGTCCCTTACTGTTGTTCTGAAGTTCCTTGCACCAACCAGGCAGATGAGCCACCACCTGACCCAGCTCCTGTCCTCTTCTCTATCTTTCCTGCAGTCCTGCTGCTATTTCTCCTCAGGTACAGTGGATCACACTGCACACCCCATAACTCAGTGGTTTCTCAAATTTTCTGGTCAAGGAGATTATGGGACCTCAGAGGAAAGGGATAAATGAAGTATAGCGTGTCTAAGGAGAGTCACCTGGAGAAAAAAACATTCTCTCAGGCTTCACAGAAAGCAAACTGGTCAAGCAATGGCCGTGACTCATCCCAATGACTGACACTGACTACAGTTCTACAAAGCACTGTACATGGTTCCAAAATTAATCCTGAAGGGATTTGACCTTGGAAGATACAAAAGATGAATGTTTTGTTATACAGGTCTTGCTTTGACTTGCCCTTGATCACCCAGCAGAAAAGCTTAATTATGAGGCATAAAACGCAGAGCTAGATTAAGTATGATAACCTGTAAGAGGCTTAAATCAACAGCCCCCAACATTGCCAGTTTAACCGGTAACCCAATGCAAATAAGGAACACTGGACTATGTATACAACTGCTTCCTCTCAGTTCAAAGAGAAAAATTTTTCTTTTTTTTTTCTTTCCTTACCAATATGAATCAGAAAATTTATCATGTCTACACCCTGTGCTCTGTATAACTAATATGAGGACAACAATATGCAATGTGTCAATTATTGCAAATGTACTACTAATGTGTTTTGAAACTATCATATTATTTCTTATTAAAAGTAATAAATAAATAAATAAGGAGCAAAAAATAAAAGAATGGATCATACTGGGAGACCAACAGATCCCTACAGAAGCCCAGCCTAGAACAACCTAGTGATTTAGACCATGTCTCAAAATTTAAAAAGTGAGTAAGTAAGACAGTTTAGGGATATAATTCAGTGTAAAGGTCCTGGGTTCCATCACCAGTAATGAGGAGGCCAAACAAAACCTTAAATCACACACTGCCAAGAATGTATCATTCATTGGGCCCAGTGGGATGGCTCAGTGGTCTAAGGCACCCGCTTAGGAAATCTTAGGCAGCTGCAGGGACCTTGGTTTGATCCCCGGCACCACATGCTGTGCCAGCCCTGCCCTCGGGGCGGGCTGAGTTGGCCATAAAAATGAGTGAATAAACAAACAATGGTTCTGAACCAATAAAATAAATAAATAAATAAATAAATAAATAAATAAATAAATAAATAAATAATTTTTTTTAAAAAAGAATGTATCATTCATTGTCAAAACTAAATTAAAACATGCCCTTTTGTCTCCAGGGAAGAATGAAAGATAGTTGTAGAAAATTAGAGAATGTAGAATTTAGCCATAGTTTTAAAATTCCCAATAGGGGAAAATCTGATTTTAAGGAAAGTATATATAATGTATAAAAATATTTGACTTCTGCATCAGATGTATGTCACGTTTCTGTGCACCATTGTTGAAAAAATGTATTTTGGACCCTCCTTAGCTCATACACAGGACAAGATGCCGAGTGACTGAAAAGGTTCTAGAAATAGCCCGCACCCAGAAATACTTCTCTTTATCCTCCAGATGAAAGCTCACCAGCGTCCCCGCATCGTCCTAGAATCCCGTGCCCCCTGTCGGTCCATCTCCTGCGGTATGAAAGCCTTTCCCTTCATCATTGTGTTTTCTCCAGTGTCTCTCCTTGCCGAGTCTTCTTATCTCAGCTGGACAGTTAGTCACGTAGGTTCAGCAGGACTTCATCCTGCAGCAAGGACATTTCAGGACAGAAACTACCTTGAGTGACAGAAATACAGTCTGGCTACTTAAACCAGTTGGATGCTTCTTACTTCATTAAACCCAATCTTAAGAATTCCCTGCCAGCCGGGTCAGCGCGCTCTTAGAGCAGCCTTGGCCTGGGGGCGCTGCCCTTGGTCCCACTGGGGAAATTTTTCCTTCCATCGCCTGAAAGTCCTGCTGGAGCAGCTGGGCCTGGACCTCGCTGAACGCCTGTGACATTTCTCACCCAGGATCCTTCAGGTTTGTTTAGATGTGACGCTTCTTCTTTCCCAGGTGCTTCCGGGCGACTTCTCCACAGGTGACTTGAGGCTTCCTCCTGGGCCCTGCACCTCGCCAGCACTCTCCCTGCTCTCATCCCATGTGTTTCTTGAAGCACTGTCTAGATTTCATTCTCTCTCCCTCTTGGTTCAACTGAAAGCCCACTTAGATTTCAACCAGTCTTGCTTCCACACGGACAAGAGTGCTGCTTCCTTAGATCTATACACTGTGTGGCGAAGGATCATCTTTTTTTAATAACAAGGCTTTTTCCCCTCTAATTTTTACTAGCAAATATTTGCACACAGTGGCTGCATTTGCATGGGGAACTGGCACATGGGCATCATTCCTCTTCTCGCTGGAGTAACCATCCCTTGGCAGCCAGCACCTGACTGGCACAAGACAGTGCCACTGTGCACGACGATGGCCCAGCCTGCGCTGAAGGTCAACAGTGCACACAGGCCAGCTAGGATGGAGCTCCCATGTGTGGGGACAGGGCAGGTGAGAGGTCCTTGGCTGAGATGAAAACTGATTAAAAGCAGAAGATGGCATCTGCAGAAATAACTCACAAGTGCTGACAAATAAGTCCAACTGAAGCCGTGTCTCTGAGTCTCATTAAGAGAGTGACATGGGTCAGCGAGGTATCTCAGTGGACTAAGCACCTGCTTAGGCAAGCACAGGGGCCAGGGTTTGATCCCTGGCACCACATGCCACGCCAGCCCCACCCTTGGGCATGCTGAGCCGGCCACTGAGTCCAGGCACTGTGGTGCATGCCTGTGATCCCAGCACTGGGGAAGCTGAAAACAGGAGGATCACTACAAGTCTGAGCTGTGCAGTGAGACTCTGTACCAACTACATTAAAAAAAAAAAAAAAGAAGAAGAAGAAAAGAAAAGAATATCGCAGGTTTAAGGGCCAGGTTTGGTGATGCACCCATGTAATCCCAGCACTTGGGAGGCCGAGGCAGGAGGATTAGTGCAAGTTTGACACCAGCCTGGGCTACAAAAGTGGGCTCTAGGCCAACCTGAACTGCATAATGAGACCGTCTCAAAAAGACAAAAAAAAAAAAAAAAAAAAAAGAATGTCACAGGTTTGGACTAAGGAGATAGATAGCTCAGCTGTCTAAGTAGCACCTTCCTGGCAAGCTCAAGGACCAGGGTTTGATCCCTGGCACTGCATGTAGTACCAGTCACCAAAACCAGGCATGGTGGCACACACCTATAATCCTAAAACTGGAAGCTGAGACAGGAAGATCACTATGAGTCCGAGTGGCATAGCAAGATCCTATACCAAATAAATAAATAAGATTTTTTTAAAAGAGAAAAAAAGGTCACAGGTTCTACACAGGAGTGCTGCCAACACTTATGCTACCCCGTGGGAGGAAACGAGGAAGTCACCTCAGGCTTCGGGGGGAAAAAGGGCAAAAGGCAAGCAGACCTGAGGGCTGTCCAGCCTCCTGGAGGAAAGGACACTGTTATTTCACAAAAGCAATGTCAATTAAGCAGTTAGAGTATACCTAAAGTAACACACTTCACTGTATCAAAATAGCTGGTAACTACACCTAACTATTTCTGTGGTAACTGCTTTTGCCAAGGTTGCAGTCAGCAGAAATAGCCAGGGAGAGGAATAGATGGGAAAGGCCTGGTTGGGGAATGCGGAGTACAGTCGGTGCCAGGCAGGGAAGTAAGCTGCTGGGGGGAAGGCTCCGGTGAGATGCACTCGGGGACAGGGAAAGAGAAAGCAATGCTGGGAGCCAGGCCTGGCCGACCTGCTGATAAGAGAAACCCTGGAGGCGGCCTCCTCACAAGGCAGGCATTCGCAGACAAGCGCGAGTGCAGGCGCTTGCAAGAGAGGAGAGCTGGGAGCAGGCATCGCCTAGGTTGCCATGGTAAGCACTTTTCCAAGCTGAGCTGGTGCTTTGTGCAGTCCAGAGACGGAGGGCTCAGCATTTGTACCCAGGCCTAAGCTCGGGGGAGAGCAGGGACCGAATGCGATTAGCTGGAGCCATCCTATCAGCCATTACAATATGTCGCATAAATGTTACTAAAATCTTATTAACGCAGGATGGGAACTAAATTCACCAGTTCCCAGAGTTTAGTCTTTAGGTCCTATATTCATTATCTCTGCTGTAGTCCCATACCATGAATATTTTTTATCTGTTTAACATAATCCTTCCGAAAATTATTTTTAAAACATGTTCACACTTTCGCTTCATCCTGCACAGTAGTATCTTTGACACCATGCGCTTGATAACTAGCTATCTCCCTAACACTCATTAACATAACTGTGCAACCTTCGAAATGAGAGCAGGACGGCCAGGCACGTAGCTCAGCGACTGAGATTGGGTTCGATCCCCGACCTGCTGGGCCAGTCCCGCCCCCGAGACCAGGCACGCACCCGCAATCCCAGCTCTTGGGAGGCTGCACACAGACGGATCACTATGAGTCCAGTCCAGTAGTAAGACCTTGAACACCCTGTAGACCCTTCCCTTAAAAAAAAAAAAAAAAGTGAGACCAGGAATGGCTGAAAACACGCATGAGCTCTGGGTGAAACACATCCGATTCTGAGGATCTCCACAAGGAGTCTGTTGTTTGCCTAGAGTAAGGTAGTGGTTTGTCATTACTGAACACATTGGGACCCGCTGTTCCTCAGGTGGCTTTGTGGGAAGAAGAAAGCAGGGGAAAGGGAGCGTCATCAGCTTCTTCCAACCTAGGTGGCTCCATTCTTCTCCTGAGTCCCTGGAACCCCTGGGCTATGGACAGGGAAACCTCGGGCAGGGTCTGGCCAGAGCTTCAGGTGGACGGAGGAGCAAGACCCCAGACATAGGTCTCCTGAGAAAGCTGCTCTTCCACATTCCAAAGATGCTTTCCCCTGGATTATAGGCGGAAAAGCTGCAAACAGGAATGATCAGTGGGCAGAACCTCTTTGCGGAAAGCCAACCGATTTATTTATGCGAGTGCCCTCTATGGTGAGCACGGGGGGCGGAGGAAGACTGCACCACCTGAATGCCCGGTCCTTGTCTCTGAGGAGATCTTATGAGGAGAGAGACGCAGGAGCAAATGGCTGGTGGCGGCATCTGAAGAGAGGTAGCTCTGAGCACAGGGTCTCCTGGCTCATAAAACAGCTCTTGCTAGTTAAGTAAGAATCTTCAAGACCCCTCTAAACTCAAACACTTTGGAAAGAACTTGAAAAACAATTTTCAGCTTGCACAGTTCACACCCTCTGCACGGAGAGACATAGGCATATCTGGAATCCTTCTGAGTCAGAACTGCTCGTTCTTTGAAACCTTAGCAGGTACAACAGGTACTAAAGAAACATTATCGATTCCAATTTTGTCTTTTGGACAGAATTGGGGGTTCTTGTTGGCCATTTCTTTTAGTTTTAAAGAGGAAAAAAGACAATGAAAGAGAAAAACAAACAACGAAGCTGAGTTTCAAAATAGGCTAGTAGGACAGCTACAATAGTTGATGTACTGCATGTTGTCTCTGTAGCAGTGAGTCCGAATACAAGACAGGCGGGATGCCTCGTCCTGACACGTCCTGCCCGATTCTAAGCTCTGCCTAAGCCTTGCAGGTGGGGCTCTGCCTTGCTGGCTGGTGGGAGGTTTCATTACTGGGCAGGTTGAGGAGGTCAAGCGTTTGTGGGGCCTGGGGGAAGTTAGCTTCAGTTATTACCCCAAATACCCCCACTAACAGCTTGGTAAGGGAAAAGCTGTACCTGTGCTCCCAAGTTTACAGATTCCACGGTGGGTGGGCCAGTCGCGCCAGGGCTGAGCCGAGGCAGCGCTACACAGCAGGACCTTGGGCAGATAGAATCACTCACGTCAAAGCCGGGAAGAAAAAGGGAAAGAGACAGGGCAAGGGTCACAGGCCCGGTGAGGATATGCCTCGATGACCTGACTGCACACCTCCAGGCCCCACTGTTGTGTCCCGGGCCAGCCTTTGCCACAGGGGCTGCGGGCCTCAAGATCTACACTGGAGCAGGCGCGAGAAGCATTTGGAGCTCAGGCAAGGACGGGCTTGCGCACCAGGCCTTCCTTTGGAGAGAAGCGTGACATCCTCCCGGGCTGCACCGACCCTGTGAAGCTGCCGGCTCCTCACTTAGCTCATCAGCTGCCTCGGTGGTGAAGGAGGTGCTGAAAGGCCAGGTGACGCGCGCACGCGGACACGCCCCGCACCAGCGCCTGGTGCCAAGGAGCTCTGCAGCGGAAAGGCCCCACGGGCAGCAGAGCTCGCGACTTCACGCCTGCTCACTTTTCTCCTGGGTCAGTATGTGGCGCCATGAAACTCAGAAGACAGCAGCGGTAGATCCTCATGATCTTGAACCTGGCCGTGAGTTCTTAGATAGGACACCAAAGGTGTAAAGAACAACAGCAAAACTAGACAAATCGGATTTTATAAAAAATGAGAATGTTCGCATTTCAAACAAAGGACGTTATCAAGAAACCGAAGACAGAATGCACCACAGGACACAACATTTGCAAAGCACGTGTCCAATAAGGGGCTTGTGCCCAGAATGAAGAATTCCACAGAAAGTGCATGACTGGCAAGTGCAAAGCCCAGGGTTCAATCCTCAGTGCAGACAGAAAGCACAGAGGTTGTCGGGAGGTCTCTGAGAATGCAGGGGGCAACAAGAACGTGAAAAGATGCAGTCATTCCTCACACAAGTCAAAACCAGAGCGAGGTTTCATATGCGAGAGAACCAAAGTGAAAAGGAAGAGCAAAAGACAGGTAGTAGGGAGTGGGAGGGAAGTCCTTGTCAAGGGGGAGGGGCCAAGAGATGGAGGGGCAGGGAGGGTGGGGCTGGAAGGAGTGGGCACGAGCCTCCAGCCGGCGAGAACGCCCCATGAGGGAGGCAGACACTGTGGGCGCTACCCGTGTACTGCTAAAATAAATAAAGGGCAAAATGCCAAATTTTAAATCAAATTATACCAAGGTGCCCCCCAAAAAGAAAGAAAAAAAAATCCATGATGAGGTACCACTTCAGACTCTGTAGGAAAGTGAAATTATTTAAAAAGAAAGAAGAGGAGGAAGAAGAAGAAGAAGGAGGAGGAGGAGGAGGAGGAGGAGGAGATGATGATGATGATGAAGATGAAGAAGGAAGAAGAGGAAGAATAAAGGAGGAGGAGGAAGAAAAAGAGGAAGAGGAAGAGGAAAAGGAAGAGAAGGAGCAGCAGCAGCAGCAGCTCTGGTACAGCTGCAAACCAGAGCCCTGTGCATTGCTTGCAGGTGTGAGAAATGGTGCAGCTGCTATGGGAAACAAGGGGATGATTTCTCATAAAGGTAAAGATAAAATTACCACGTAATTCAATAATTTGGCTCCTGGGTACGTTGGCAAAGTCTTTAAAACAGTACAGCATTTGGACACAAATAGCAGCCATCAACAGCAGCATCATTCCCCAAAGCCCCAGAGTAGAAACCACCACAATGTTCATCTGTGGATAAACGGATAACAAGATATGGTATGTAAATATGATGGAATATTAGGCTGCCATGAAAAAACTGCAGCACAGATCCATGTTCTGCAGGGGAGGGACTTCAGAATCATTCTGCTATGGAGAGAGGCCTCTCACAAATTCTGGCCTACTGTGTGACTGCTTGCATCTGAGCACTCACGAAGCAGCCATTCCACAGAGACCAGAGGCAGATTCATAGTTCAATGGGCCCAGGGGTTTTTTTGGCTGACACTAATGCCTCTGAGCCTGATAACACGACAACAGTGGAATGCAAATGCCCTGAACACTGTGGACCTGCAAGGGTGCATTTTACCTTAGTTAACTGTGTGTTGTATTGATCTAATCCCAGCTCAAAACAAGAGCAGTAGGTAATTATTACCAAATGACCCGACATGCAAATCGGAAACCAGAATCCACGGAGAATCTGGTAAATATCGGCCCAGAACAGGTGATGTTAGCCTGAACGCAAGTGCTTGGCCACCTGAGGGCTGCACCACCACGGGAAACCTGAGAGCAGCAGAAGATGCAGCTGATAGACGCACGGATGGCGCGCGGCTGTCGGCCCAGAAACGGCAGCAACACACCTGCTACTCGGTGGGGGTCTCATAGGACAGGAGAGCATGGCTCTGGTCTGTCAAGAGCGAGGCCCTTTCCCGGAGATGCGGGCCTGGAGCACAACTAGGAATGCTTACCTGATGACAATGGGGCATACTGGGGGACCTGAGCCAGTTAGGGGGATGGACTCTAAAAATGTTTCTCCTGCCCCATAACTGGCTCATCTCCAAGCTGCTCAAAGAGTGTGTCATGCTAAGCGAGACTCTCGAGCTGTGCTGTCCACACACGCTGAGATGGTGCTAAGCACCTGACACCAGTGGTCACTTCTCTTCCACTCTTGGGAAAGTCCACACAAGGACATCTTCATGGTTCTAAGTATTCAGAGATGTGAGGGAACAGTGGCTTAAGCCAGTAGGGATTTGCCTCACAGAATCAGAAGTCAGGGGACAGCAGGTGAGCTGGAGTCTCCTCCCCAGTATTTTCCTATCTCTCCATGCCTAGTCTCAGGTTTTTGGACTCATGGCCACAAAATGACCACCACAGCACCAGACATCTTCACATTTAAGACCAAGGAAGGGTTGGAGAGGGGATCAGGAAGGCACCAACCTTACCTGCCTTCTCACTACGAAGGAAAAGTTTTCCCAGAAACTTCTCAGTAGACTTTTGCTTCTGGAGCCAGCCAAATAGCTCAGTGGATTAAAGAGCTAGCAAGCAGACACGGGGGCTGGGTGTTCAATCCCCGGGCCTGCTATGCCAGCTCTGACCCCAGGACACACCGAGATGGCAATTGAGACTGGGTGTGGTGGCACATGCCTGTAATTCCAGCTCTTGGAAGGCTGTAAAGAGGCTGATCACTGTGAGTCCAATCTAGTAGTGAGACCCAGAACACCCTGTTCCTGTGGACCCTTCCCTAAAATACAACAACAACAACCTCTGCCTCATGGCCAGGAGCCGGTTCAAGGGCAGCCCTGCCTGCAGGGGCAAGGACAGGGAGGGTGCAGGTGGACTGCACCTGAACAAATGGTGAAGATACTGTTAGAGGAAAAACCTCTCAGATTATGTGAAAACTGCTGAGATTATGTGCAGTACACAAGGACACGAATATTGCGTGGCTCGTGTACCCACTCTACTCACCTAAAAGTGTGTAAATGAGGTTGCTGCATCCCAGGAAGAAAGGGGAGGTAGCACAGGGACATACACACCTGCCTGGCAAGCGCGAGGTCCTGGTAACAACAACCAAAAGAAAGGCGAAGAAAGGAAGCCAATGTTCTGCCCTTTACAATCTGAGGCTTTTCTCTTGCGAGCCTAAGAGATCTTGTTGCATGTCGACTTACTTGGTTTTAGTACACTGACGAAAAGACGTGGGGAGCTGGGGTGGTCATCTGCTTTTTCAAGGCAACAATAACTTTTCTTTTGTAGATTCTGTTTTTCTCCATTATTATTCATTCCTTTCAATGCTCAAGGAAATACACACTTATAAAAATACATAGATACACACACAATATGACATAAACACGGTCACCATCAGCACAGAGAAAGCTGGGGTCCAGGCAAAGGATGGTCATGAACAGATCCAGGCAAGGGGACAACAGGGAGGTTGTTATTTCCCTGGGGAATACACATCTCTTTGAAGCTATCACACCCAAAAATTTGATTTATGCAACAATATTCCAAGGAAGAGAGATGACATGGAATTTATTCAATATATATATATAAAATCCAGCTTCCTCTGTTATCCACAGAACCTCTTACCCAATCAGACAAAATAAGCCTAACCTTGACATCTCTTCCTGCAGACAGAGCTTGCATCAACAGGCAGATTTTCCTGGCTGGGAATTGGTAATTAATTTCTGAATTTTGAAGAACAGATTAAATGACTATATATGTATCTGAATATTACCATCCGCGGATCTTTCTTCTGACTGATCACTGTGAGTTATTAAAAGAGTTTTCCTGCACTCCTGCATCCATTCTGGTGCATGTGAGCTCAGGCAAGGGACAGAAAAAAATAAAATCTGAGCTTCAAAGAAAATGAAGCCAAGCGTGTGGTAGGAAAGAATTCAAGGAAAATTTTTAGGATATGTTGAGGAGAAGACCTTTAAAAATATATTTTTCAAGGCAAAATGATAGCAGCTTTTAATGTTAGCACATAAACGTTAAAATATATTTGACAAAAAATCTTTGATAAAGTGCAGCATTTGTAGGTTTAACATTTGAGTTTAAATAATTTGAATTACAACTGATAGAAATAATCTGTGAATATCCCTTACGGGCAAAATCCATTCCCTTCTGCTGGATTGAAATGGACTTCTGCTAGACCAAGGGCATAGTTTAACTATCACTATGGTAACCATCTTTTTCATTTATTGTAGCATCTGAAGAAGGTACATGCTGTCTACAGAGGAATAAAACAGTTGTTCTAGACTTTAATAAACTTCTTTTCCATGCTTCTTACAGATTTCCATCATATCTACAATCTGAGTCATTACGTGTGAGACGCTCAGGCTTTCCTAAAGCCCTGCAGCTATCTTGTTATATTAATTTTGTCTGGTGACTCCCACAACGCAAGGCTCTGTGTTTGGAAAGTACGTTCTGATCAGTTCGGTTTATCTTCTCAATATCCGTAGGGACAGAATGACTGCAGAACTGGTACGGAAGGAGTCTGCCAGCCTTCTCGGGTAGAGTTCATGACAGGGATCAGAGGTGAGAACAGACTATCTTGTCACAAAGCTGTGGTGAAAAGATCCCAAAGGCAGAGGTGGGAGCAGAATACTGGAATCCAGGGAAAGCTTCAGAGTCACCAGCTTCTGAGTAGGGAGAATAATAACGCTTGCCATCAGAGAGCTTAGCGTGCTGTGTACTGGGTTAGGTATTCTGCATTCTTTATTCTTGAAATCACACAACACCTGTGTAATATGTAATGCTGCCATTTTGAGATAGTGATGGAAGATTTATGAAATGTTTCTCTGTTGGAGACTGCTGCTGTTTACTAAGGCATAACCGTTCTGTCAGTCCCGTACTCTCCAGGAGCATGTTGTTGGACAAATCAAAATAAGCCACCCAGTCCCACCTCAGTTTCCTTGGCTGCACTTTGTGGCCCAGAAGCTGTGTTCAAGAACTGATAGCAGGTATTGTTCTAAGTGTTTGACATAAGTGGACTCATTCAATTCACTCGATCCTGAGAGGTAAGTCCTACTGTCATTAAACAGATGGAGACCCTCAGAGGTAGAGGCTGACCACTGCACCCCAGGTTCTGGTTCTTGCCATTGGCAAAGCCAGGATGGGAATAATCCAAGCAACCTAACTTGAGAGGCCAAGTCTCGCTACATAGTTCAGCAAGGCTTCAAACCTACTTTGTAGCCCAGGCTGGCCTCAAACTCATGGCAGTCTTCCTACCTGAGCCTCCTGAGTTCTGGGATTATAGGTGCACACCACCACAAGACTCCTTGTCAATTAAGGAAAAAAAGATTCCCGACAAAAGATTCGCTTAGGAGAAGCTAAGCACTAGGTACTTTATAAATGTAGCTTCCAACAAGGCCATTCCTAATTATTTACTTGGCTGAGTGTCCATGCTTGTTACAGGGGACTTCTCAGACTCTTATGGTAAGGCAAAGAGAACATTTTAGCCAAGCAGTCCAGGGAAGGACTCTACCCTGGCCAACTCAAACTGTAAAGGCCCAGGCCTCCCTTCAGGTTTTTGTCAGGTTTTGTTTTTGTTTTTTCTTGTGACAGGGTCTCATTATGAAGTTCAGACTACCTAGAGCTTACTATTGCAGCCCAGCTGGTCTCAACCTCAAGCAATCCTTCTGCCATAGCCTCCTATGTGCTGGGCCTATAGCTTTGTTTCTTTGGTCTTAAAGCAATGACTCCCACTTGCCTAGGCCCATAAACCTGTCAGCAGGCACCACCATTTATACACCATCCCACCCTGGAAATGACTCTATCTGAGGGGTGGTGTCACCGGCAGACATGTATCAGTGTACTAGGTTATTTAGGGGCACAGATAGAAGACAATTTCTTCTACCTTATCTATTCTACTTAAACAAAATGTGATTAGTAAAATTATTTTAGATATGTATTTCTTCTAGGAAACATTTCCCATAAAATGAACGACAATGATTTGAAAGTCCCAGGTGGAGAAGAAATTTTTTATTACAATTGAAACTGGATTCATTCATTATAAATCAGATTGGATAATGCTATTCAAAGCTTCACATTTCACCTGGAAAGAAATCTCATTAACAAGACTGCTTCTTACAAATTAATTTCCTGACCTATTTCCGTATGGAATTGAAACTAGACTCACAGATATTTGTTCTAGTGATATCTGAGCTTGAAACTTTGGGATTCTATGCAATATGATAATGCATGTAAATTTAAATGAATTTTTAAATTAAAAATGACAACACTTGGAGTGATCTTTTGAGGAATATGTTACCCTCATAGGAAACTCAGTACTGGCGCTTCTGTTCCCTCCTGACCCGCCCTGCAAGGGGGCCTTGCCACTTACCTAACAGTGTAACGCTGTGATTAAGGAACCCTCAGGGAAACTGACTTATTCACGATGGAGCTCAAGGTGTTTAAACCAACAACAAACTGTCATAGATCACACAAAGCAAGACTTCCTGAAGTGTGAGCTGGACAGCAACACTTCTCCAGAGCTTCTATTTGATCCAGGCAGAGGTGCAGACAAAATTTCCTTTGTGGCAATTATGAAGCCTACAGACTGTGCCCTTGTCTAGTGCCACTTAAGTGGGAACTGCAACTACGGTTGGAAGAGGGACACAGGGTGGCCTGGTTGTGGGGCTTGTGGCACTGCTAGGCCTCAAGACACCACTGGGTGTGCATGAAGGTAGTTTCTCACAGGGTACACTGTGGATCCAGTCATCACCGAGTCCCCTAGGTTAAGGACCAGGGCCTGGCCTGCCACTGTGGCAGAGTTTGGCCCTAGGGTCCCCACCTAGGCTTGGGAGACACTGCAGCTGAATGGGCCTCCACTGCCCACCTGGAGGCCTCACTGCAGCTAGGAATATGGGCGAGATGGGTTAGGGCCTCAGGGTGCTTCCCCTCTGTAAACCCAGTCATCTTCAGCTCAGCAGGATATCTCAAAGCCTACTGCCTGTCACAATTCTGCTCTGACACTGTGCCTTCTTTGGAAACTTACACACACACACTGCGCACCCCCTCCCCCAGTCCCCTCCAGCTGGGCTCTGTGATGGTCAAGTGCACACATCAGAGCTGAAGCCTCAGAGCCACTGAGACATCCTCCCTAGAGACTTTGGGAGGATGGGAACAATGTTCCTTGCCACCCAGTGATCACCAACCTACATAACATTCTATTTTTCAGTTGCCGTGAAGAGTTTATTTAATAAGTGCAAGGGAAGAATGAACATAAAATCATTTTCGTGGCACTGGAGATTGGACCCAGGCTATCTTGCAGAGCACACCCCTAGCCCCATTTTTTGTTTTTTGAGACAGGATTTTGCATCTCGCTATGCAGTTCAGGCTGGCCTTGAGCTCACTTTTATAGCCCAGGCTAGTCTTGAACTCGCACTGATCCTCCTGCCTCAGCCTTCCACGTGCTGGGATTACAAGCGTGCGTCACCAAGCCCAGCTTAGCCCTTTATTTTCTATTTGTTTGAGATATGGCCTGGGCTCAAACTTGCCATCATCTTGCCTTGGCCTCCTAAGTGTAGATCAACACAGCTGGCTCAGGCTCATTTTTAAAGCTGGCCCTAAAACTGATTATTTCCTGGGGTGGGTGTATTATGGGGGGTTTAGACTGGAAGAGATGTCCTCTCGAGGTTGTCAGCCGTCTCAGCTTCTCTGAATGCACTTTACGCTCTGAGCTCTTACAGTGTCTACAGACCGCAGAGACTAAGAGCAGATCATACTCCGGTTCCCTTTCAGGCCTCTTGGAGAATGAAAGGAAAATTAATTTCAGTTAAGTGCATACAAAGCACTTGCAGCGTTTTGAGTGTTCAGTAAACACAAGCTGCCGTGGGGACTACTACTGATAAAAGCCGTGCCCCAACTTCACAGTCTGTGGGTGGTGAGACTTAAGGGCTGGAGTAAAACAGTGAGTTCGTTTCCAGACACGGCCTCCAGGGCCTAGGAGGAGATCCAATCCAGGCATGAGGGTGTACTGCCCTTGACTTAACATACTGCACATGTGCACAGCCATTGAGTTGATGAAATGAAAAACTGCACCTGCTGATCACTCACTCCTGCTGTCGGAGCTCTTCGCCTGACTGAACCCAGTGCTTTTGCTTTAAAATACACACTGCACCACCACGGTTACCACAACACCAACAAGCCAGAGAATGCAAACTCCCATTAGAAAATCTCTACCATTCCACTCTCCTGCTCCCTCTGCGCCCTGGGCTGTGGGGTTCTCAGGCCCCCGTGGGTGTCCCCACTTGGGCTCCATTGCTCCAATACCCAGGCTGGCCAGGAATCTGAAGACATGCTGTCTGGACCTCTCGTCTCTTGCCCATTCCAGCCATTCCTCAGTTTCCCCCTTCCTTCTTCTGGAGACCATGTAAAGCATGAGGCGAAGGGCTGAGGAGCATCAGAGTGACACAGGTGCCATAGCATGGCTCTTGAGGGGCACCACCAGCCCTGCAGACTTGTCTCCACGCACCCGAAACACTTGTAATCTCGGGGTCACCACCCGCATGTGCTTCCTCAGGACTGACCCTGAAGACTTTGCCCACTGAGTCACACCTGTGCACAGGACTCCACAAGAGTTGGAGCTTGCAGGTTACACGTCACAACCATGCTTCCACTTCTACACTAGGAGAGGCACGAGTGACAGGCAACTGCTCATGTCTAACAGCAGGCTCTGTACCTCGCAAGCCACCGAGACATCACTATGGAAACCATGCTGCAGCGGCAGGTAGTGCCAGGGACACAGCAGGTGGCATTCGTCTTCATGGCAACACCTCTAAGTACCCAGACAAGACAGCAAGCACACATCACTCTGTGGCAGCTGCATTTTCAGGTGCCTAAAGTGACAGTTCCCTGAGCAACAGGGCAGTGGGCCCTGAGATCAGCCACACTTTGAGCAGAAAGAGACAGCTCAGCAGCCAGCAGTGAGAAAAGAAAGTCCCCTAACCAAGATGGTTGTCATTAAATTAGAGCTAGTGCTTTTATTTACATACAGAGGTCCCAAATCAAAGGTAAGACGCAGCCACGCCTGAGGACCAGGACACAGCGAGCTACTTCACGACTGCGACCACATGCTTCTTCCTTTCTGACACCACTGGAACAGACCCTGGCTTGCTGTGCTTCCGACGATTCAGCTCCCTAGGGAGAAAGCAGAATGAAGAAATGATAAAACAGTCGTCTAATCAAAGCATCCCCTATTCTTGCCAGAGGAAAACTATGCTTTAAAATACTCCCAATAGGAAAAGGTACAAGGTAGCAACCGAGTAGCAACCAACTTTCCTTGTTCACTTCATCCCTTTCTACTACCTAGCAGTTTTCTTTACTAAGTTAAAAGTCTGCACAATTTAATCGTGACATCTACCCAAAGGCAACTGCCAATAAAAACAGAGACTTGACTTCAAGTTTCTGTAACACTGCACAAATCCAAGTGTTCCAAAGAGAACACTCTGCAGGAGACTCGGGGAAGGAGGTTTTCTTCGCATGTGAAGTGTCAGCCCTCCACTCGCAGGGGGCGTGCCCACGTCCCAGCTACTCAGGAGGCTGACATGGGGGATTGCTGGAACCCAGCGGTTTGAGACAGGCTGAACAACAGAGCCAGACTGCATCTCAGCAAAAGGAACACAAGAAAACATGAGATCTCAAATGTGGTGAAGAAATGTACTTTTATAAATTTACTTAAGAAATGTGCACCATATATAAATTCTTCCAATTCTTTTCACTTAGAAGATATATGCTATCTCATACTACCTCAGAAATGATTTTAAAGGCTGACCAGATAGCTCAGCAGACTAAAGCACCTACTTAGGCAGAGCACAGCAACCAGGGTTTGATCCCTGGCATGCCATGCTGGTGCACCCCAAGCTGCAGATTACCCCTACTCTCTCCTACTAGCAAAATGGTCCAAGAAGTGGCTCTGCCCACAGATGCACAAGCGCTGCTCCCTGGAAGGTTCCCCGCCTGGCCTTGATGGCCTGGGGCAGGGCCAGTGAGCTGACGCCCTGCCATCCCAACATCCCAGGCGTACTTGCGCCTGCGCGCCTCTCGCATGATGCGCTGCTCCTGGATCTGACTGTAGATAGACTTGGGCAGGTGCCGGTGCCGAGCAATGCGTCTGATGTTAGGGTGGTGCTGAAATTTCTCCTTCAGCTTCTGGCTGTAATCCTGGGCTGCTCTTTCCCGGGATGCGAGCTGAAAAGCACACGCTGGTATGTGAATGAGGAGTATGCTTTTGCTTTGCTTCCACACAACAAAGCCAGGAGCTGCCCACTGCATGCCAAGCTAAATGAGAGGGACATGCACCCAAAGCTTCCAAGGTGCTGCACCAGGCAGAGTCCTGCTAGGGACTCGTCCTAGCCACACCCTCCAGCTAATGCCACCAAATAAGCATAGGCGGGTGGAGCTAGGCTGCACCAAAGGGACAAAACAGAAAGGCTCAGATTCATTTTTTTTTTGGTAAATTATGCAACAGAAAAAAGTATTAGATACCATAACAGCTGGCTAACAAATGTTGAGTTTGATACAAATTATAGGAATATTTAATGAAGAACTAAAATCTAAACATAGTGCAATACTTTCCAATCATTAATTGGAACTAGTACTATTTTTCATTACTGCTTAGTATACTTTAATTTTTTTCTACCAGAGCTAAGTAAAAAATGATTCACACTTAATCCTCCTTAATATTTTTCCTGATGTAAATATTATGTATATTTCTCATTAAAAATGCAGCACAGGGCCAGTGAGATAGCACAGCACACTAAAGTACTTCCCTAGGCAAGCTTAGACAAATGCAGGGACGACGGTTCAATTCCCAGCACTGCATGCTGCGCCAGCCCACACCTGGGGTGGGCTGAGCTGGCCAGAGTGACACATGCCTGTAATTCCAACGCTGGCAAGGCTGAAAGCAGGACAATCACCACAAGTCTGAGCTGTGTAGTGAGACCTTACAATAATGCCGGGTGTGGTGGCTCACACCTGTAATCCCAGCACTCGGGAGGCTGAGGCAGGAGGATCGGTGCGAGTTCGAGACCAGCCTGGGCTACAAAACTGAGCTCAATGCCAGCCTGAAGTGCATAGTGAGACCCTGTCTCAAAAAGGCAAAAAAAAAAAAAAAAGAAAGAAAGAAAAATCAAATACATTAAAAAAAAAAAAAAGCAGGACATTTGAAAAAATAATTTCATGGCCAGAGCAACCAGTAGGTGGCCAATGATAACAGTCCCTGAATCCTTTTCAAATCTGAAGCCTGTGTGTTCAGTCTACAGTATTTCAGTGTCTGTGCTGAGACGTCCTCAGGAGGAGTGGCAACTGTCACCCTTAGTGGCCACTCCTAGCAGAAAAGCAACACGCAGTTAGATCCAAGCATCTCATCCAACTCCTCCCTCCTGCTCAAGGAGACCAAGGAAGCCAGGAGGAAAAGGCACCAGCAACACCGGCATGAACAGTCTGCAGGCGTCTTTCCCACAACAAGCTTTGCTTTGTTGTTAATGGATCTTGTCCTAGTGCTATCAATTTGAACAAAATACCCCAAGAACTACAATTAGATCTCTGTACCACAGAATGAATGATACTCAATGAAATTTGAAACTTGCTTTATGAAAACCAAAGAAAACGGTTCTCTTACCACACCCAGCTTCTCAGAAGCGTTGGCCTTCCACAAGCGGATGTTCATCTCGTCCGAGCCGCACATGATGTACTTGCTGTCCGCTGTCCAGCGCACACAGATGACGTGCTGCATGCGCTTGGTGTGGTACACTTCCCTGTGGGGGAGGGGAGGCGGGACCTGAGGCTGTGGGCACAGGACTGCTCTGCCCATAGCCCACCGCTGCCCAGCACAGTTTTGAGTTCTAAGACAAATTCAAATATGCTTTGAGGCATTTTTATTGAGTGCAACTAGTATGGTTCTGTACTAAGTGCTAATCGACTAAAAACATATTGCTGTCTGAAGACAATTTATAACCCAGTAAGTGATCAAAACCAGATGCACAGAAAATTTCATCAACTAAAAGAATAACATGCAAGTAAAGTATAATTTTTAGCTAAATGAGCTTGCAACCAGAAAAAAACAGCTTATCTTAAGTAAGTCCTCACGTGCCAATTCAGGTGAGGTGAGCTCAACTGCCCCAATCCCTTTTAAACAGGGAAACAAGAAATGCAAAGCACTCAAAGAGCTACCCCAATACTCAAACCTGACATCTGATTTTTGCTTAGGCAAAAGCTTCACTGAAGGTAGGTGTGGTGGTGCACACCTGTTATCCTAGAACCCAAAGAGGCTGAGGCAGAGGATCACAAGTTCAAACCCAGCCTCTCACAAAAATGAAAGAAAAATAAAAAATAAAAAAAGGCTGGGAATGTGGCTCAGTGCAACCCCTATGGGAGGTTAACTAAAGTAAGAGTTGATTTGCATGTGTGAAAAAAGGGAGGGCTCCTCAAGTGTCTGAGAAGCTGAGGTAAGAATCATTTAATAAAGGAGCTGACAAATACCATGCCTTTCTGAGAAGACTGAAACTCACTAAGTAAATTGACAAAAGACACTATCCTGGGAAGTGTTGGGAACACATTAAAAAGTAAAAGACAAGGTCAGGAAAAGTAACAAGATGAGACTTCCGGAGAAATAAACTCCCCAATCTGGATTGTAGAATTCAGACTGCAGGCTGTGTGAGAGAAAGGAAACAGGCCCAAAAGATTATGTACAATAAAAGCGAGTCCAGAGCAGACATCAAGCAGCATCGATATCTGCAGAGGACCTGTGCGCTCGCTCCCACCGGCCTTCCACACCAGTGGTGCAAACGCTAAGAAGAAACTCAAGAAATGTGCTTTTTAAAGAGGAGGCTGGTTAGAAAGATCGGCCTGTTGAAGGAAACCCAGATGAGACACAGCACCTTTTCTCATCCTCCTCAGTGTTCTGTCTGCACACAACTTGGAAGCAGATGTGGTGGCCCATGCCTGTGATCCCAGCGCTTGGGAAGCTGAGGTAGGAGGATTGCTGCAAGTTGGAGGGCAGGCTGGACGACATAGCGAGTTCAAGGCCAGCCTGGACTGCGCAGGACTACTATCACAAAACAAAACAACTCACCAACACATGTAATTTCTGCCTTCTTACGGGCTCCCCTTTGGAGAGCAATATGAGTTTACGTGTACAGAAATTTAATCAGGTTTCAGCAACATTAAAAATAATGGTTAGACCAGTTAAATCCAATGGTAACGCATTTGACCAACTTAGAATGCTAATGTGTATGATGCAGAGTTCTTCTTCATACGTACGCCAAATTTGGAAAACTCACTAAAAGTCAACACTACAAGGAGACAAACACATTTTAAAAACTTTAGTTCTTTATGTACATAGTCAAACTAATTTATCCATGTGAATACTATTGATTTTAATTGTCTAGTAAATACTTGATAAAACCCCAGCAGAAATGCCCTTCCAAGTACTGATTTAACAGTTTTTAAGAATTCACTTTAAGGGGCCGGTGAGATAGCTCAATGGTCTAAAGCGCCTGCTTAGGTAAGCTTAGGCAACCTCAGGGACCAAGGTTTGATTCCCAGCATCACATGCTGTGCCAGCTCCACCCCCCAGGGGCAGGCTGAGCCAGCCATAACATAAATAAAGCTAAAAAAAAAACAACACAACTCACTTTAAGCATATACTATATCCTACTTAATATTTCTCGAAGGAAACACTTAAACAATGCAGATATCCCAGAGCCACCCAAGCCGAGTCAGAGATTGTCTGCAACACAGAAAACATGAGCAGGCCATGGAGGCCATGTTCCAAGCTGGAACACACTTTCAAGAAAGTGAAGGCAAAGGTCACCGTGATTAGCATTTTATCTAAAAAATACAAGAGGAAGTAATGCGTATTAGCACCGTCATTGCAAAACCTCCAAACCGCAGAGGAGAAAACAGGAGGGAATGGGGCAGGTGCAGCCCTGCACACCATTCTGGAAGGACATGAGCTTCTAGCTGGACCCGACTTCGCTGCCTGCCTGGCTTTCCCAGCCCCACCCAACCCAGCTGTGGGTGCCTGGGTCCCAGCCACACCATGTCACTGAGTTTGTCTCCTTAGGCAAGTAGTACTGGTCTACCACCTTCAAGCAAGTTCCACTCTGCACAAACTCTGGGAAGTGTGACCAACCAAGGGACTATGGCCCAAAGTCACTTCCTGCCACCACACTCCTTGCAGGGCCTGGCTGCCAGCTCCATCCACCCTACTGCCCCAGCACAGATACCATCTCTCACCCTGTGGCACGGCTTTTCCTTCTTTCCTACATCCTACACCTTTTTCTCTTCTTTTCTGCTACTTCCAATAATTCTGTTACCTTCCACCAAATCTACTTTCTAATTAATAGAATTTTACTAAGCAAGACCAAGACATTCAACCAAGTTAGTCAGTACATATAGACGTATGTACGTATATACTATGTTTTAGAGAAATTCACTTACACCCTTCTCACATCTTTTACAGGTATTAAAGTGCAAGTGGCCTGATCTCGAAACGGGAATGACACCACCCAATCCTTTTCCATCATCTCTATGGGAAGAGCTCCTACAGGTTGGCTTGGCTTGCATCCCAGATCACACCTAAGAGCATGCACCCGAGCACTCTGCGCACCCTAGCTCCCCTCCAGGGCTGCACCTTGTGTAGCAGGTGGGTTTAAAGCCTGCCAGTACAGCAAATATATTGCCCTTGAAACAACCCCCACCAGGCCCTAATTCCTATAAATCACTTCGACGTGAGGCAGGTTATACCCTAGCAAGTGTATGCTGTGCTTAGTAACAGGATGCAGCAGTCTGGCTGTGGGCCACACATCAGTGCTGGAAGGCTGCGGCACAGGAACCCAGGCGTGGCCACCCTACCAGCAGCACACAGACCTCTGGAGCACAACGTGGGAGCAGAAGCGTGACACTTACTTTATTTATTGGGCTTTTTGAGACAGGATCTCACTATGCAGTTCAGGCTAGCCTTGAGCTCACTTTTGTAACACAGGCTGGTCTTGAACTCACATCAGTCCTCCTGCCTCAGCCTTCCAAGTGCTGGGATTATAGGCATGTGCCACAAGCATAACACTTTAAACTCACTTTTCCTCTTTTCACTTTTTTTTTTTTAAATTAATTAATTTATTTATTTTTCTTATTTCACAACCATTGCTTGTTTATTCACTCATTTTTATGGCCGGTTCAGCCCACCCCGAGGGCAGGGCTGGCGCAGCATGTGGTGCCTGGGATCGAACCGTGGTCCCTGAAGCCGCCTAAGCTTTCCCAAGCAGGCGCTTTAGACCACTGAGCCATCCCGCTGGGCCCCTCTTTTTCACTTTGGTTGAAATGAAATAAGCGAAAAGCTAACAGAAAGTATTAACTGTCCTTATGCTAATTAATGCAACGTTTATCAGATTATCAAATTGAAATATTTTAGAAAGTTTACTATAAAGCACTTAAAAATAATTCTGAAATTAAAAAAAATCAATATAAGGCTACTGAGTTCTTGTATCAATAAATTTCTGTTTGTTTCATTTGGTACCAGGAATAGAACTCAGGACCTTACACTTGCCAGGCAGGCACTGTGCCTTGAGCTATAACTCCAGCCAATCAATACAGTGAAGAAAGGTAATGTCCTGCCCAGTGAAATGCACCAGAACACAGCTCACGCCTTCACTCGCCCAGGGGTGAGTGCTGGACGCTGGGTATGGAGGTAGCCACACCCAAGTGAGGCTGTCGCACAGACATGCACCACCCCTCAGAAAAGACAAGTGACAGTGGACAAGAAACCAAACAGAAGTGGCCTGCTGTGGTCACTTACCTGCTTCGACTCTTCTCCACAGGAAAGATGCGGATAGATTTGTCAAAACTGGCAGACACGAACTCCTTCCCCGTGGGACAGTAGTCCACATCAAGCACAGCAGACACGTGATCCATGTGCACCATGACAGGGGTGTGCAGAGCACGCATGTCGAACGTGTACAAGCTGTGGAGGTTTGGAACACCTGACATGAACGTCTAGGAGGCCAACGAGTCCCCCAGCTAACACAGCACAGGCAAACAAACAGCACTACCCTTCACAGGGACAAGGCGGAGCGGGGTAAATACCAACCACTATTACTACTTCTGCAGGATACACACTCACACACTTTCCTCCCCATAAATACAAATTTCAGCCAGGCATGGGGGTGCACGCCTGTAATCCTAGCTTGGGAGACTGATGCAGGAGGATCAGTATGAGTTCGAGACCAGCCTGGGCTACAAAAGTGAGCTCAAGGCCAGCCTAAACTGCATAACAAGACCCTATCTCAAAGACAAAAAAAAAAAATTAAAAAAAAAAAAAAATCAAGGGCCAAGGAGATAGCTAAGAGGCATAAATGCCTGCCTGGCAAGTGCAAGGCCCCTGATTTCAATCCCCACTACTGTAAAAAAATCAACCAAAATTCACTGTGTTACTTATTTATTTGATACAGGCTTCCCCTACACAGCTCAGACTCATAGTTATCCTCCATTCTCAGCCTCCTCAGCGCTGGGATTACAAGCCTGCACTCCCACACCTGGTTTCAGGGCTGGCACGACACACGGGGTTTCAGGGCTAGCACAACATGTGGTCCCTGGGATCCAACTTGGGTCCTTGTGCTAGCCAGGCAGGCACTTAGACTACTGAGCTATCTCCTCAGCCCTTAAAATATATTTTGCAAGTAAAACAGAATACTGTACAAAGCTTAGTACTGTGATATTTCAAATAGCATATATGCCTTAGTCAAATTAATGATCTTTGAAAACATTCTAATAACTACATGTTTAAATGAGTAAAGCAATTCAGTTAATGCTTTACAACTTTATTATTATACATAACGCTTTAAAATTTTTTGATATTTTTAGCTTTGACATTTAATTTTTAATTGAATAACCAATATTTGACTAAATCTGAACAGATTCCTCTGAGAGGCCTGGGCACTGTCAAGGCCCAGCCTAAGCTGCCAAGTCACTTCCAACAAAGTCCTAGTTATTCATCCTTCTTTCAGTGATACATTAAGGTAAGCATAGCTTTGCAAAGAGCATGCTAAATTAGAAAATGCTATCTTAGGCAAAATTGGTAAAAACAAGACTTTGTGGTGGAAAAAGTAAAAATTATTAATCGACATCTAAAAATGGTATTCCAAGGGCTGGCCAGATAGCCTGGCAGACTAAAGCACCTGCTTAGGCAGAACACAAAGGCTGGGCTTCTACCCCTGGTGTGGACTGGGCATGGTGACATGCACCTCCCTGCACTCGGGAGGCTGCAAACAGGAGGATCGCTGTGAGTCCGATCCACATAGTGAGACCCTGTAGACCTTGTACTAAATACATTCAAAACAAAACAAAACAAAACAAAAAACACCTAAAGAAAGTATTCCAAATTAACTAATATAAGACAACAGTAGGAAAGCACAGCATCACTATAACCAAGTTCCTCACATCAAATTACTTGACACGGCTGCCTAGCAAATGTGAAGTTGTGAGTTCAAGTCCACTACCAAAAAAAAAAAAAGAAACAAAATACTTGCTATGAAAGGTACTTAGTGTGAAACTAACTACAAGAGAAAAAGGCTACCTGCATAGTTTCACAGTGTGTCCCCAGAGAAATGCAACAAGTACACAAAAACTACATACAGTGGAAGAGCTGGCAGGCATCACCTTCAGTGCAGTTATCATTCTCAAAGCTTGCCTTGGTGACTTAGCAAGACTCTGTTCTCACAATTAAAGCTGTGCTCGGGCCATCTCTACCATACTAACAAAAACAACATCAAAAGTGGACGCAGCCATACTTATGGCCTACATCAGAAATCACCCAGCTTCTCCTATTTGGTCAAAATTTTGGGGCCATAAGGTTTGTAATGGTCAATCTTAACAACTTGATTGGACTTAGTCCACTGGTTATAGTTTACTGCCCCTAGTCATTTTGAAAAGTGAGAAAATAAATACTTCTCTAAGATGCTTTTTTCCAAATTAGGAAACCTTTTTTTTTTTTAGCAAAATAAGTAGCAGTGCTCTAACTTCTGCATGAAGGTACACTCACCTGATAAAACATCAAGAAGACACGTAATTGAACAAATCCTAATAAAAGCCATTTTTTATTACTGGAGGCTGAACTCAGGGCCTTCTCACTGAGCTGCAGCTGTCCCTTGTTTCAAATGTTCTGTTTTGACACAGGGTCTCACTAAGTTACCTAGATAGTCGCCTGTTTCGGACTCACAAGTGCTGGTTTAACAGGTGTGTGGTACTGTGTCTCGCTTAGGTTTAAGTTTGTAAAAGAGAGAAACTTACTTATAATCTTCATTTGCTGCAGTAAACATAAAAGCTTCCATGGGGTTCCAACAGATTGTATTTGTTCTCATATCTAAGATAACCTGGGAAAGGACGCATATGTTATCCCATTATCATGACACTAGTTATTTCTAAAATAGACTTCTACTTCATCCTCCTACCTTTCTTCACTGATGTAAGAAATCAGTTGCTAAGTATCCTCAGAGGAATGAAAAAGATACACTAAAAATTCTTTCTTGAATAAAAGATAGGCAGAATGGTAAATATGAAAAAGGGTTAACACTAGTCCCTGGACTTCAAACAACTGAGTGTTCAGTTAAAAAAAAAAAAAAAAAAGAGAGACAGACATATTTAGTAAAGATAACATATAAGCAATACAGCAATATATTATGAATTATCAAATTGGGGGCAAAACTGATGGATGAGCTTGGGGTTAAGGCACAGATGAAGTGTTTCAACGGACAAGTAGGTGAGCTAAGTTATGAAGATCAGGGTTCATAGTGGGAAGGACAACTGTTCCGTGGTGTGTGAGGCCTACTATAGGATAGACACTCTCAGAACCCCCCTCACATATGTACAACACTGTACCTTATGGGAACGAATCACCCCGGGGGAGAATGTATTTAGAAGAAAAACTGACAGTCTAGTAGAAAGAAAGAGTAAGGAAGAGAAGGCAGGAATTTACACATATGACTCCCACTAAACGTTGCCTTACTGAATGAAATGAATAACCAAGTGCAAACTGGGGCCAGATTCTGGAGGGCTTCGAAAGCCAGGACCTTTCCAACCCCCACGTAATGGAGCAACACTAAAAGCCAAGAATGGAGGGCCGGTGAGATAGTTCAGCAGACTACGTGCCTACTTAGGCAAGTGAAGGGATCAGGGTTCAATCCCTGGTACTGCATGCTGTGCCGACCCCACCCCTGGGCACACAGAGCTGGCCACTGAGACCAGGCTTGGTGGAACACTCCTGTAATCCCAGCCCTGGGGAAACAGGAAATAGGAGGATCAGTACAAGTCCAACCTGTACAGTGAGACCCTGTACTAAATACATAAATTAAATAAATAAATAACAACAGTGGGGAGTGGGTGAGAAATTACCACTTATTAAAGTAATATTCCATGATGGCATTTTGCTAAATATATCATGTTTTAGTCTTACTAATCTGATGCAAGGTAGTGATTAACACCATTTTACAAGTGAACACATTGAATTACCTACTTTACTTTTTGGGTCTTCCCAATATACTACATGAATGAGTCAAAGAACTAAAGTAAGACTTTAGTAAACTATTCTACTTAGGGGCTGGGGAGATAGCTCAGTAGAATAACTCCTTGCTTGGCAAGTGCAAGGGCCTGAATTCAATCCCTGGTTCCGTGAAAAAAAAAAAAAAGATTATCCTACTCATCTATTTCAAATGTCAACAAATATATTCAACTTCCAAAACTTTGAAGATTACTATATGTCACAAAAGTTATTTTGAAACAAAAATCATGGAAGCATTTCTTTTACAGGGGACTGGGACAAGGGACTCAGCAAGTGACGAGACCCAGCCCTTTTTGGGCCCTCACAAGCCTCATACTTGGAACGGATTCTCTGCCCTCTTGCTGTGATGGCACAGGAGTGTCCCTCCCTTCTGAGGTCCCCCGAGGACTGCATCAGTTCTGATACTGACTTCTGGAATGAACGTCTTAGAATGTTAGGAAGTCTGCTGCTTTGAACCACACAATACCTGTTTAACAAAATATCAAACTATCACCCGTTAGCATGTAACTAAACGAATAAAGCCCAGTATGTGAATGAGTTCCATTCTGGAAATAGGATGTTGGACATGTTCTACAATAATGGACCCAAATAATTATTCTACGGCTATATTTATTATGTATAAAATCTTTCATTGAAAAATTTTCAGTTAAGTACTGAAATTTTCAGTAACTCATGGTTCGCTCAAAAACAAGATGACTGGGCCAGGGAGATGGCTCAGTGGTTGAAAGCACCTGCTTAGGAAAGCTTTGGCAATTTCAGGGACCACAGTTCGATCCCCGGCACCACATGCTACAGCAGCCCCATCCCCAGGACAGGCTGAGCCACAAACAAAAAAACAAACACATAAATAAAATCACAAAATATGTAATTATATAAAAAAAAAGATAACCACCATTTCTTTTTCTTTTTTTTGTTTGTTTATTTTTATGGCCGGCTCAGCCTGCCCTGAGGGCAGGGCTGGCACAGCATGTGGTACCAGGGATCTACCACGGTCCCTGCAGCCCCCTAAGCTTTTCTAAGCAGGCGCTTTAGACCACTGAGCCATCCTGCTGGGCCATGACCACCATTTCTATGAAAAAATAAAAGATAAATTCTACAAAATACTGATTTACAGGGGAAAACCCCACCAATTGTATAAAACAGAGGCAAAAGTGAAGCTCACCTTTTTCAGGGGGGTAGCTTGCCTCATATCATACAGGACTATGTTCCTGTCAGAAGCACAACTTCCCAAGAGAAAAGTCTGGAACACAGACAGAACAACCACAGGTTAAAAGCGGGCATAGCGGCAAACCATGCCTACTTCATGCACAGATTTAATTAATTCTTATGTTTCAACAGCAAAAAAAAAGTCCATTTCTGAGAGTAGAATAAATGCTCCACAATCTCAGCAGCCTGAGTACTCGTATTATTATATCCCCACACATGTATTTGAGAGGCCAGTAATCATGCACAGAGCACAGTACACTCTCATTTATAACAATGTATTTGACTTATCTCCTTCAAACCAAACTCCCTTACTGCTTTCATTATAAATAACACTTCCAAAAAATATCTCATATTTAACTTAAACTTTTCAGTTACTACATTCAGGGGGCAACAATGTAACAAAATGTTTAGGAACAATGTTAAGGTTTTTGATATTTAGGGTTATCTTCCAAAGAGTTGTAGCAATGTTCTCTGCAGTGTGAGAATATGACAATTTTACTGTACTGGGTAGCACTAAGTAATCTGTTACAAGTTAATATTTGTATGACTATTTCCTGTCATATTTCCTACATATAAATATGACATTTATATTTCCTAAGTATAAATTTTTTTCTTTGTTAGAAATAAAATATTATCTTCTACTCATTAACTATCAATCAGACCTGTCCTTTGTCCAGCTGTGTTAAAACGTTCAAATATTTTAACTTTTTTCTTTTTCATTCCTAGGGATTAAACCTAGGGTCTTGCTCTAGGCAAAATCCCCAGCCATTTTTGAAATACAATCTTACTAAGTTACCTAGGCTAGCCCTGAACTTGCAATCCTCCTGCCTCAGCTTTCTGAGCACCTGAGAAAACAGGAGCCTGCCAACCCACCCAGCCTGTGAATCAGTGCCAGGTATGCGAGGCACCTGCAGAGACCTTGGCATGAGGTAGAGTAAGCCCTCTACTATCCAGGAGAAGCCAGAAGCCTGACTGGGGCATCAGACCCCTTCCTTCATGGCTCCTGATATCCATGACCCTGCTTCTGCCTCCTGTTACTTCTACAGCCAGACAGCAGGAGTCAGAAAAGTCGCCAGAGGCTGTGGCTGGCTTTTTCCCACTGTTGCGTGCATACAGCTGAGCAGATGTCACAGCTGAGTCCTCCTCTCAGGCCTCTCCAAAAGTCTGTCCCGGTGACTCCTCTGTCCCTTTCTTGGCTGTTCCTCTTGTTGCTGCAGGGACAACTAGCTCCACTGGACTACCAAAGGCTCCTATCCGAGCAAAGCCAGCTTTCATACTATAATATGTAGCAGTGCTCGGCATAAACATTTGGCTTCACCAGAATTCTAGGCTTCAATATTTTAGCAGGAAGTTAATTATTAATAATCACAGGAGGGGCCTGGCGGGATGGCTCAGTGGTCTAAAGCGCCTGCTTGGGAAAGCTTGGGCAACTTCAGGGACCACGGTTCGATCCCCGGCACCACATGCTGCGCCAGCCCTGCCCTCAGGGCAGGCTGAGCCAGCCATAAAAATGAGTGAATAAACAAACAAAGGTTCTGAAACAAGAAAAAAATAAATAAATAAAATAAAAAATTCTTTAAAAAATATAAAAAAAAATAATAATCACAGGAGACAAATGTACTCCATGAGTTCAGGGTAGCAGGCCTTTTCCATTCAATTTAACACACGAGCCCTGCACACCACTTTCTGTTATAGTCACCTCACAAGGCTAAGGAAAAAGCATACACACATGGGCGCGCAGCTGAGCAAACAGAACTGCTGCTATCGAGGAAGTCTGAGAAATGTGCCCTAGGCCAAGACTGGAAAGTATGACTTCAAAGCTGGCCATCAGCCCTTTTCACACAGATGCTCACCAACATGGCCAAAAGAGTCTGTCGGTCCCTTAAGAAAAAAAATGATGCCTTGACTTCATTTTTCATAGTAGTAACACTGCCCACTTGGATTTCAGTACTGTATTTTTAAAAACTGTTCCCACATAACATCACAATACCAACTTACAAAGCATACTTGGAGATACAATTAGTCTCATTTTATAACAAAGGAACCAGTGTGGAGAGCTGTGACCTGGAGAAATCACAGCAAACAAAGGGCAAAAACTGCAGTCTCAACTGTGCCTCTCACTGTGCAGGACACACGGCTTCCTGCAAGCGTCTGTGCATAGCCGGCTCCTGCTGCTGGCACCTGAGCCTGCTCCGCACAGCCAGGTTCTCCTCCAGGTCACCCCACGGGCATGCAGGGAGAACAGTGCCGGACAGATGCTCACCCGCTAGACCAGGGATTCACATGGTATTTCCGGGAAGGCATGGAGAGTAACTATTTTCCTTTTGGTGGGCCATGTGGCTTTATAGATTACTCAACTGTGCCATTACTGCAAAGTAGCCAGGCAGTGTGTAAACCCAAGAGCTTGGCTAAGTTCTAGTACAGCAATTCATCAGACAGCCCGGCACCCCAGCTCCAGACCTGCAGCCACTCCCAGAAGCATGGATGTGGGCATAAGCCATCTGTGGGAAGGGACCTTCCAAGCATCTGGCTTCTTGTTCCACTCAATCACATCAGCGAGCCTCAGATCCAGCCACTGGGACCTCCCCTACCTTCCCTGCCTGGCCCAGTCTGCTTCCTGACCTGCACATCAGGACATTCTCTTAGGCCTCCCAGGACTACTGCCTCCCAGTAACTTCCAAACTCAGCTTTTCTTTCTGAAGGAAAATACACCTCTACAGTACTGGTCTTATGGGCAATGAATCCGTTTGCTGTTCCATAATCAGGGAGAGGTCTAAAGTCCAAGGGGCAGCTCAGACTGCAGGCCCACCTCTATTCTCAAGTTCACACCTGAACAGGTAAGATGGAGCAGAGTGTCTTTAATACTTCTCTTAGACCATAAAGGAAGTAGGAAACACAACTCAGATTTCTGAGCACAGAAAAACATAACTAATCATCATGCAGTCCAAAAAATGATCATGCACCTTACTATGCATCACCAGTACCCTTTTGGGTTAACGAAAATAACGTTCAAGGATCCTTTTTCTGGCCTTCAAGAGCATTAAGAACAATGAACATTTTCTTAAAAGTGCCACCAGCCGGTCTGGGGAGCATGAGTGTTGCTTGGCTTCCACCCTCATGAGCTCACACACAGCCTCCTCTAATGATGCGTCACATAAACTCCAAGCAAGTCCACTGGTGTTTGAGAAAATCAGACGTTAAGTCTGAAAATTCATCAAATGCCACAAAGCCATTAAAAGTCAAGAAATACAGCTATTTCCCAACTTGTGCATTCAAAGGTCTGCTAAACAGAGCTGAAATATTAAACAATAAAGAAATAATAGGTAAATTTTTTTCTAAAACATTACCTCAATTGGGTTAAATTTAACACTATTTATACTGTCAAACCCCCAGGTCATGGAACATATAGGGCTGGTTCTCTGCTCATCCCAAATGTCTACTTGCTGTCCGCAGGTGGCAAAGGCAGGATCCTTCCAGTGGTGATCGATTCCTGTGTACACTGTCTGTAAAAGCAAACAAGGTGAGATGGGTTGATCCTGTCCACAGCTCTGCAGAATAGTACTTTTTTATTACACACACACACACACACACACACACACACACACACACACACACACACGTGTTTTGGCTGGCTCAGCCTACCCTGGGGGGTGGGGCTGGCACAGCATGTGATGCTGGGGATCAAACTGCAGTCCCTGCAATTGCCTAAGCTTGCCTAAGCAGGTGCTTTAGACCGCTGAGCCATCTCGCCAGCCCCAGAACAGTACTTTTGATATATTTGTTTAGACTGACTTTTATTTTTTGAGGAAATCCCTAATCACAAAACTTCACTGAAGCCTTTAAAGGAGAAATAGTTAAGACATTTTATAAGAACAAGAAACAAATTTCACTTAAGAATTACAAACTTGTTTACCCTTGAAAATTATCTGCACCTCATAGTAATTTCCCATTTCTCTGTGCCTTTAAGAACAGTTAGCACTGCTTCACACCCCATGCGGAACCTAACTATGCATTAACCACTACTCTGAAACAAAGTGGTTTTTAATATGCACATAAAGGTTAAATCTAACTCTAAAATTTTGTCTGCTTAATACAGAAAATGTAACATTGCAGGTTGGAGAGACAACTCAGTGGACTAAAGCACCTGCTCAGGCAAGCTTCGCCAAACACAGGAACCGAGGTTCAATCCCCAGAAGAGCATGCCATGCCAGCCCCACCCCTGGGCATGCTGAGCCAGTCACCCAGACCAGAAGTGGTGGTGCACACCCTATAATCCCAGTGTTGGAGAGGCTGGAAGTAGGAGGATCACCATGAGTCTGAGCTGCATAGTAAGACCCTGCAACAACCACATACATTAAAAAATAATAAATAAATAACATTATCAAACATGGTTAGACCAAACATTCTGAATTATATTTAAACTATAACCAAACCACATCATCTCAGCTACAGAAAAAATTTTAAGATTTACACAAGAAGCATTAGGACAGGGCTGGGCATGGTGGTACATGCCTATAATCCCAGCACTTGGGAGGCTGAGGCAGGAGGATTAGTGAGTTCAAGACCAGCTGGGCTACAAAAGTGAGCTCAAGGTCAGCCTGAACTGCATAGTGAGACCCTTTCTCAAAAAGATAAAAAAAAAAAAAAAAATCAGGACCAGGGAGATAGCTGAGCCAGGGGGATAGCTCAGTAGATTAAGTGTTTGCCTGGCACAGGATCAATCCCTCCTAGTACTGAAAAGAAAGAAAGAAAGAAAGAAAGAGAGAGAGAGAGAGAGAGAGAGAGACAGAGAGAGCGAGGCATCATATGAACACATTTCATCATTTTCTAAAGGATTTATGTAAATTCTGAGCTTCCTGTGACATCTATGATTACACAGAGGTGTAACCTCTGCAATGTAGATTTTCCCCACCATGTTCCTACAAGAAATGTCTCATTGCAACCCCCAGCTAAAAATGGAAATCAAACCCTATCTACCGAATATTAAAGAGCTGGCTCAAACTCTTAGCTGTGGAGGATCTTAGATACATTAAATGTTGATTAAAATAGGTCTATTCTTAGCGGGGCATGGTGACGCATGCCTGTAATCCCAGCGCTTGGGAGGCTGAGGCAGGAGGATCAGTGCGAGTTCAAGACCAGCCTGTGCTACAAAAGTGAGCTCAAGGCAGCCTGAACTGCATAGCGAGACCCTGTCTCAAAAAGACAAACAGGTCCATTCTTGCAGAATAAAAAATTTCATTTCTTATTTATGTTTTTTTTTCCTTCTTTGAAATTATAACCATGAATTAACATAAAAATAAAATAACTTGAAGAGCTGACTCTTGTACCTTTCCTAATATTGTGTGCAGCGGCTCCTCCTCCTCTCCACAGCCTGGTGCACCCATCTTCCACTGCTTCACAGTTTTGTCATCACCAACCTGCACAGTTACGGCAATGATAAATTACAGTAGGAATGAAAACTTCTCATTTCACTTCAAAGATAATATATACAATATCCTTTCATTATTATATTTACTGATACATTTATATCCCACGTGGTTATGGCAAAGACTCGTGACAAGTGTATAATTTTAGTACATAAAGTTAAAAAAATATGAAAATACCAGAGAGAAGACATTTTTACAATTTTGGGGTAAACACAGCCCTTCTCTGAATGGCACAGGACTCCAGAGTCTCCTGTAGGTCTCTGAGAACTTTTGGGGGCTCACAAGGTCAAAATCACCTCAAAGAGTCAAAAGTTCACTCTTACTAAATGTGGTATTAGTACAGTTGCACAGAGTAGGAGCTGTTCACAAGTCAAGGGGAGACAATAAACTACAGCGCTTAGACCTCAGTGCCGTGTATTTGGTAGACATGCTTGCGAGTACATAAGGTAAGAATGTAAACAAGTACAGAAGACAATATGGCTTGAGGTTAACAAGCTTGCTATCCCTTAGCCAAGATGCTGAGGACCACAAGTGTTTCGGACTTTGGAATATTTCCATAAGCCTAATGGAATATTTTGGGGACAAGATCCAAGTCAAATTCATTTGTCTCATATACAACTGACATATAAATCTTGAAGTTAATTTTGTAGGAAATTTACAATAATTTTATACATAAAACAATTCAACACTATGAAATTTTTCACTTTTGATATCACAGCAGGACTCAGAAAGTAAGAAAAAAAAGTTTCATATTTTATTATTTTTTTTTTTAATTATTTTTTTTTTTTTGGTGGGACCGGGGTTCAAACTTACAACCTTGCACTTGCCAGGCAGGCATTTTTGCCACGGAGCTATCTCCCCAGCCCCCAAAAGTTTCATATTTTAAAGCCTTTTTGATTAAGGATGTTCAAATTACTGGCTTTAACTTGGAAGTTTACATTTCTAGATTATATACAACCTATATTGATTTTTAATATATAAAGGCATAGTATACTTCTCTATGACAGAAATGCGAATTTAGCTCCTTAGCAAATTGAAAATGGGAAGCCAGGCATGGTGGTGCACACCTGTAATCCCAGCACTTGGGTAGCTGAGGTAAGAGGATCAGTGCGAGTTCGACACCTGCCTGGGCTACAAAAACTGAGCTCAAGGCCTGCCTGAACTGCATAGCGAGACCCTGTCTCAAAAGAGACAAAAAAAAAAAAAAAATCAGAACGGGAAACATTTCCTGAAGTGCCTGCTTAGCCACGCATAGCAGCCTGAGCTCGATCCCCAGTGTATGGTGCGGGGCATGCCGAGACAGCAAGTGAGATTGGACCTGGTAGTGCAAGCCTGTTATCGCAGCACGTGGGAGGCTGAACACAGGCAGATCACTATGCAGTCCAATCTACGTAGTGAGATCCTGCAGACCCTGTCCTAAAATACAAAACAAACAAACAAACAAACAAAAAACACTAAGTGCACAGGAAAAAATACTAAAAACCTCTTTAGTGATGTTTAAGTACTAGAATCACACAGAAACTCCTTTTGTTGGGGCTGCTCAATGAGATATCATTAACCTCTTTATAACAGACAAAAAAATATCAAGTAGGAGTCTATATCTAACTGAATCTAAGCTACTGACAGTATACCAAAACTGAATTTTGGAAATTAATTCCCCCAGGATCCAGGAAGATATAATCTAGATACACAGGCTGGGCTGATCTGGCTTGACTTGATGGGATATATTAATTTGTACAGAAAATAGGATAAACAGTGTTGTTGAACAACATTTCCCCTAAGTTAAGGTTCTCTCCATCAAATCCCTACTGCAGTCTCTACAAGCTCAAGGCTGAGAGTGACTACACCGCTCCTGACTCTTCTGAGTGCAAGCCTCAGCAGACCACCACCCCCAAGAGGCTGGCTAGCACTCTGCACACTAAGGAATTACTATTTAATTACTAAATAACATGTATTACTTCAACTTTTTGTGATGACATTCAAACTCTGCTTCCACCAACTTTCCACATAGCACATTATTAACAATATTCACCACACTATTCAATATATCTCCTCAGCTTATCTGCCCATCTGAAATTCTGTACCCTTTGGCCAACATCTTCCCACTGTTACTCTCTTAAAACCCTTGGAAGCTACCCTCCTACTGTATGCCTGAATTTCAGATTCTATTCTGCACAGAAGTACAATTATGTGGCATTTTCCTTCTGTGTCTGGCTTATTTCACTCATGACACTATCTTCTAGGTTCGATGCTGCTGCAAAAGAGGATTTCCTTCTCTTTTAAGGCTAACAGTACTCCAGTGTGCACATATACATTTTCTTTCGTCATTTATTTGCTAAAGGACATTTAGGCCAATTCTTTATCTTGGCTATTTATAAGTTATTGCCTTTACTCATTCTGAGAAGTGAAACAACGTGTACTTAGTACTCCAGCTGGGATAGTAAACGCATCAACATCTCCAGAATAACCAACTCGAAGAGTGGAAAGTGTCAGCTGCTGTCCCCTCGACCCCACCACCAACTCCTTCTTCCATACACAGTATGCAGCATCCCCCTGCCGGTCCATGTCCATAGGTCAGTCCACTCTCCGGCTCCTCCTAAGGCCTCTGACTTCCTAATGGTGGGCATTCCACAACACAACTTCCATAACATCTGTATTTTCCCCTTCCTTTCTTCCCACTGATGCCACACCATGGACCAACTGTGAATTCTGTGTTGATGGATGCCAAGGTCAGTTCTGGTTTCCCTCTCAGGCCCCACACCTAACCTGTGAAGAGCGGGGGCACCTTCACTCAGATGATTCACTTCCACTCGGCATGCCGCAGCCACCCCCCTCTCAAATATACTCGCTCTCCTGACCTCCATTCTATGAGAGGGACCACCACATTCCCAGGTAACTTCCAGATGTCAAGCCTACGAGTCCTCTACAACCTTCCTCAGCTTACCAGTACTTGCCAGTGATTTCTTCCCCAAGGTAGCTTCTGGCTTTTGCCTACTCAGATTATTAAACCAGCCTCCAAACTGATCATTTACTGCTGTCAAATTAATTCTCTCAAAGCACAGCTCCAAATCAGCTATTCCTATCAGAAAAACTACTTTGAACTGTGTTTGTACACCCATGATTGTGGCAACATTATTCACAGAAGCCAAACGGTGGGAACAAACCAAACATCCCTCTGTGAACGAACACCTAAACAGAATACAGTGCACATGCGGGTGGACACACATGGACATGGACACGGACACACACACACACACACACACACACACACGTCAGCCTTTCAGAAGAGGAAATTCTAACACATCTTACAATGTCTCTGGCCTTACTTCCTATCAATCCCACTTCAGTGTTCAGAGCACTATTAGTTCAATGACACTAAGTATGTATAAAGCTAAGTTTTACAAACAAAATTAGGATTTCTCAAGGTATCAGTTCTTTTGTGGTGTGTCATTTTAGAAGGGAACTGGAACAAACAACTTGAAAACAATTTATTCAATTCCATTGCTCTTACATATGTTGAAAGGGCTTACTGATTTAACAGCATTATACTTACGGTAAAAAAAGATGTCCCACAAAAGCGTGTACATATTCCTCGTACAAAACCTTCATGTGCTTGTATTGTACGAATACATTTTCGCTTAGTCAGGTTCCAAATTCTAACCTATAATAAAGCATACCAGGAAATACTGGTGAACTATAAATGTAATATGTTCACACATAGGAGCACTAATTACATTTGAAGAAGAAGAAAATCTACACTGAAAGGCTAGGAATTACTTTACCAGGCAGATAAAAATAAAAGTCCTTTGAGTTAAAATAATGCAGCATGCATCATTACAGGTACACACCTGTAATCCTAGCACTCTGGAGGCAGAAAGATTGCCACAAGTTCGAGGCCAGTCTCGGCAATATAGAGTTCAAGACCAGCCTGAACTATATAGTGAGACCCTGTCTCAAAAAAAGCAACACATATAGATAAACATGTCCACAAGCAGGAAATAATAATGTTTAAGTTTACTGTGGTTGGAATTAAACTGTTTACGCCTGTTTAAACTATTTCAGGCAGACACGGTGGCACGTACCTGTAATCCCAGCACTGAGGAGGCTAGATGGGGTGGTTATGATAGCAGGATCACCAGCTAGAAGCCACCATGCACATAATGATTGACTGCAAGGCCAGCCTAAGCTACACAGTGCAACCTGTCTCCCCACCTCCAAAAAAGTATTTCAATGCCTTTTGCCTTATGAGAGAAATTAAATGCTGAATCATTAATAACACCCTGGGAAAGTCACACCTAAATACCTTTATTATAAATACAATTAGTTTATTTATTGCCAAGTTGAGCATTAAGCTACTACACCTGTACTTTCCCAAGGTTAGATAAAAAACTGTTAACTCCATTCTGTCAAACAGAATTTAGTCTTGAGAATTAAACCGAGATCGAAGTAAAACAAAAAGGAAATCTGTAACATAAAATGCCTTAAAGTTCTGTGTCAAGGTGAGGGTGACACTTGCCTCTCCGTCGCATGCCCCAGAAAGGACTGTAGCCAGGCTCTTCGGGTGCTTTGCAAGGCAGTTGACTCCGTCTCGGTGCCCATCCAGCGAAGCGAGGAATGGCTTTGCAAATACACGCTCCAGCTTGGTAGCATTCAAAGCTCTTACGTATTCCCGTGAGACCTCAAAAGGATGTAAGGTAGGATCATAGTTTCTTGGAACTGAAATAAGAACGATCTCTCTTAACAAGATGATTTGCACTTACTCTTCTTCCCTGCAGAACCCCTTAGCTAATCACTTACAGTAATTTGTTATTCAGATAGTTTTATGCCTAGCACTACAGAGAATACCCAAGTAGAAAATCATGAGATGCACACACCCTGCAAACTAATGCGACTGTAAACCCCCATACACAGCTTTCCCTTCTGTGTTTTCTACTTCATTCTTCAACTGTGTTGTAACATCCCATGGGCAAGACAACATTATTCGTTTGCACTCTCCATGCCTAGCACAATGCCTGGCACAAAGCAAGGGCACAACTGTGGGCTTCACTGAACTCAAAGCTACTGTGGAACAGGGAACAACTGTTAGTCTCTGGTGCTAACCACTGCATCACTAGGTTCTCAGTGTTGAGATTATATTTGTCATAAAACTACCTTGGTGCTGCCCTGCCCTGCCCCTGGGTGCACTGAGCTACCAGAGACCTGGCAGGATGGCGCATGCCTATAATCCCAGTGCTAGGGAGGCTGAAAACTAGAGCATCACTAGGAGTCCAATCTGTGTAGTGAAGTCCTGTAGGCCCTACACTAAATACATTAAATAAGTAAACATTAAAACTAAAAACAACAAAACTACTATTCCTTGGGCACTTTCCATGCCTGTTTACTTCCTTAAAAGAAAAAAAATACTGAGAAATGTCCAGGTTCCAGGTACTCTTCCAAACACCTTACCTTAACTCCTTTAATCTCAACAGTACCTTCTAGCTTGGATTCCATTACTATCTCCTACTGTACAGATAAGAAAGAGGTGAAGTGACCTGCATGGAGCCAGGATTCAAACCAATGCAGACTCCACAAGCCACATTCTTTTTTTTTTTTTCAGGACTGGAGTTCAAATTCATGACCTTGAACTTGCCAGGCAGGTACGTGTGCCACTGGAGCTTTCTCACCAGCACCGAAGCCTGCTCTGGCCAATTTTATGAATTACATCTTTGACATTCCCCAGTATTAATAAGTAAAAATTGTTTCTGATTAAACACACACACACACACACACACACACACACACACACACACACACACACACACAGACTGGAATTCTAATTGTTTTTTCCAAACTGAAACAGCTTGAAACACCCAGGTTAGACTTCTGACTTGGGAATGAAGCTCCTTTCTGGTCTTTCATCACTGGGCTCCAACTGACCTCTTCAGCTTGAACTCTCTGAAGCTCAATCCCAACCAAAAAGGTTTATTCACATCTATGTTTGCCTTGCGCTTTCCCACATGTGAGGCCCTTTATGTACTGTCTCTTCCACCAAGAAGTTAGTCCACTATTCATTCAATATTTAGATCAAGTCTTAAGTCTTCGTAGTTTTCTCATCATTATGAGATAGTGCAGATATATCAACTGATACTTCCACTTAACAACACTCACTGAATTAACACTGATGGGCAGGGCACCTGCCATACACACCGAGGACATCACAGTTAAATTCACTGCACATAATTAGCATTTAGTGACATCTTTTCACACATACATGGAAACTACCAAGGAAGTTTTGAAAAACCTAAGATTCCCCAATGCTTATGCACTTATGAACATCTTAGGTATTTTTAAGATGGAAGAATGAAAGAAAGACAAGTGCCTTTAACTTACATTTCACAGTGCACCAAAGCTTTTATTTTTCTATTTTGGTATCTACTGAAACTTCCACCAGAAAGTATAAGATCAGAATATAACACTGCCAGTCAGTGTAAACTCTGTGTTGGGTATTATCTAGGCCCACAGCACTCACAAAATGAATCCTCTCCTCTCTGCAAGCTCGGTCTCACGGGGGAGGCTGTTAACCAAAATAACAGTCACCAGACAGAGTCATTAAACACTCTGACAGAGGCATGAAAGTAAATGCTGGGAGTTTAGAAGAGAGATGCTGAGATGGAAGGAGACCCAGTGCAAGAACTACGGACAGGAAGCTCATGCTTCCCGTGCTTGTTATTCAGGAGGAAGTTTCCTAGCTTCAGTGGCTAACTGGGTAAGGCCATGCACTTTGGGAACCCTGAAATGCACTCTTAACATTCCTTGCTTGCGGGAAAAGTAGAGACTGGTGAAACCGGAGATAAGGAAAGGACCACAGGCTCAATGGCCAAGGACGCTGTCAAGCCCAAGTGACAAACTGAAGATGCGGTTTAGAAATACTACTGTGTTGCTGCTTACCCTGGAACTATCCTGGGAACGACACCATACACCATGCATTCACGGCTCAACAATCCCGCGTTCTCACTACTCATCAGGAGGGAAACACGGTTCCAGCCTCATCTGCTATTGCTGACCCCTCACACTCCGAACACATTCCAGTCCCAAGGCCTTCACACCTCATTCCGTTTGCGTAAGGTTGGCCCCCATCTTTGAGGTCGCAGGAACTGCTATTCCTAAGCAGTAGGCATGTTCGTGAAGGTACAGTCCAGCAAGGAAAACTAAAACCGATTTCATTCTATCGATTTCCCCCTCATATACTTAAGCGTGCTGGTCAAGACAAAACTGATAGTTTCAATTTTATCTTTGAAGGGCTGCGGATATTACTCCGCAGCATAAACGCCTGCCTGGCAAACGCAAGATCCCAAGTTCGGTCCCCGGTACCGCAATTAATTAATTAATTAGATCTTTGTTTCGTCCCACATTGAGATTTTGAAGTAGTTAAGTAACCAAGCACCGGGAAATAAAGTTTAAAGACGCCTGTTTAACCCTTAAGCCCTTCAACTCACGAGTCTGGCTCATCCAATTTCCAGTTGCAACGACAGCATACTGAAGATGCGTAGAGCACGGCCGACCGCAGCGGAAGGCGCGAGCATTCTCTGGGACCAGCTGCCGGTCCCGCCAAGGCCCTGGGGCACACAGTTCGCCCGCAGCGCGAGCTCCCTCACCTGGACTCCGCGGAAGCCGAGGCCAGATCCCCTTCCTGCCAACATGTCTCACCTCTCTGCAAGTCCAACTTGGTTTCGCGGACATAGTTGTCCGGGTTCCGACTCAACATCTTCACCTTCATCTTGGCGGCTCTTGGCCCAGCACGAGTTACATCCCCGCTCCCACCGCCGCCGCCACCCCAGCCAACCTCACATCCGACTTCCGCCAGTCGCGTACGACTTCCTGTCACGTGACTCCTGCTGGCTTGACTGGGCCCCCCGGCTCTCCGTAGCTCCGCCCCGAGTTAGCAGGGGGTGGTCCTCCGGCCGCGCCTTGGGTGAGTGGCGAGGAAGGGTGGCTGCGGCGGCACGTGCGGTCATCCGCACAAGTCGTCTTTGGCTGTAGTCTTTCCATCGATTCAACTCCGGCCCGCCGCGGAAGTGGCTCCCGCAGCGTCCTGCCCTGGGGCTGCAACGGCCGCCACAGTGGCAGCCACGGCGTCGCGCCCCGCTTCGGCGGCGCTGGGCGCAGTGGTGTCGGCGGGTCCCGAACCCGCGACGGGTCAAGGCCAGGCAGCGCCCAGTGCGACCGCATGGAGCACGTTGTTCCGCCACGTCCGCTACGAAAGCCTGGTGGCCGGCGTGAGCGGCGGCGTCCTCTCCAACCTGGCGCTGCACCCGTTGGACCTCGTGAAGATTCGCTTCGCCGGTGAGACCTTGCTTGGTCGCCTAGTCCGGGGCGCGCGGGGAAGGACTGGTACCGAAACGGACTTGGGATAGGGGTGCCGGGGAAAGGACGGCCAATGGGGGGAAGGGAAGGACTGTCGCATTGAGGACTTGGCGTGCACACGTACGGACCTGTGGCTCTGGAGGCCTTTGACACCTAGGACGGCCACGTGCGGGAGGTCGCCCAGCCCCGCAGTTGGTTGGGCAGGTTGGGATGGGTTTCTCTTGAGAATTTCTGCAGCTTTTTCGTTTGCAGTGTATTGCAATGTACTCTGAACGCCATGGTAGAATCTAAATACCGGTTTGTTTGGGTTTTTCCCCTAAGTGTGTAAGGTAAGTGAAGTATGTTAAAGTTAGCAAAGCGTTTTAGAATCCAAACTCAGCAGGACATTCTGTAAAAGGTACTTTGTGAAAAGATCTTTGCAAACACTTTTCTAGTATATTAGTTATTATTTACAAGTTAAATTCTGCCTTGAGAAACAAACCTACAGAAATGATTTGTCTTGAGTGAAGTAATTGTTTGGCCTGGTATACCCCTGTAATCCCAGCACTTGGGAGACTGAAGCAGGAGGATGTTTGAGAGTTGGAGGCCAGCCTAGGCTACAAAGTGATCATAGGACCAGCCTGAACTGCATAGCAAAACCCTGTCTCAAAAAGAAAAAAAAAAAGGTAATTCCGTTACTTAATAGATATCTTTTTTTTTTTTTTTTTGTCTTTTTGAGACAGAGTCTTGCTATGCAGTTCAGGCTGCCTTGAGCTCACTTTTGTAGCACAGGCTGGTCTTGAACTCGCACTGATCCTCCTGCCTCAGCCTCCCGAGTGCTGGGATTACAGGCGTGCGCCACCACGCCCGGCTAGATATGTCTTTATGTTTGTAAACTGTTGTCTGGGCTGCAAAAGTGTCTTAACAAAGTTCTTCCTCTTGGGGAATTCATAATTTAATTGTAAGCTTGAGATGCAGTCATATAAAAGGTAATTCTAGGTAACAAAAAAATCATTGGCAGAGGCTATGAATAAACCCAAAAATAGTAGAGATAGATTATCAGTGATAGGGCCAGGGAGATAGCTAAGTAGAATAAGCACTTGCCTGGCAAGCACAGTGTCCTGAGTTCAATCCCTGGTTTAAAAAAAAAAAATTATATATATATATATATATATATATATATATGTCAGTATAACTGTAGATCACTGATGACCATTAACAGCTATAAAGTTTTCATGGCAGATAGATCACACGGTTTCCCATAGAACAATTAATATTGTGTCAAAGTCAAAAAGCCTGTCTATGAAGGAAAATTTCTTAAAAAGGCACGTAATTTCATGGAGTTTATGATGTATGCACAAATGCTGTAATTATGATTTTTTTGTTTTGTTTTGTTTTTTGTTTTTGGTTTGTTTTTTGTCTTTTTGAGACAGGGTCTCACTATGCAGTTCAGGCTGGCCTTGAGTTCACTTTGGTAGCCCAGGCTGGTCTCGAACTCTCACTGATCCTCCTGCCTCAGCCTTCCAAGTGCTGGGATTACAGGTGTGCACCACCACGCCCGGCTCTCAATGCTGTAATTATGATTGCTGAGAAGTAACTGTCACTGTTTATTAGGAGCAAGGCTTCTAATGCATTCTCATTTACTATTTTGTGAATTTATTATTCCCTTTATGTAAATAAGATTAACAGATGTTGATTAACTTGCTAAGTCAGAAGTTTGTAACGATGAATCTGAGATTTGAAGTCATGCAGTGTAACTTTAGTTTAATTCCTGGGTTGATGCTTGTAAATTGCCTATGGTGAATTGCTTATTGCTAGATTTAGAGCTTTTAGGAAAAGACTGCTTCTCGGAGGTGTCTTCAAGGCATAGCTGTTTTTCGGAGTATGAATGTTTTGCAAGATCATACTTCTTCAGCTTATTGGGAATGAGCTGCCTGCTTGGCCCAGCCCTGGTTCTTTGGCACTGGTCAGCAGTATTTCTGTGACCTTTAGGCAATCTCAGTCTTGGTGTTCCAAGGAAGAACAGCTGGTTAGAACTGTTTTGTACTTTGGCTAAAGTGGTACAGTCAGCAGTAACAATAGTATCAAATGAGGTAAGGATTAATTTGCCAACCTTAACTATGTGAACTAGATTTGTAGTTATATGACAAATCTAAAACAAACAAGAAAATTATATGGAGTAAATAATCCCTGAGTAAGCTGACTTTACTCTCAGGGGAGAATATTTAAAAATTATTAGAAAAGAAAAATAGAAAAGTAGAAGAGGAAGAGATTAGAAGCAAGGCTGGAAGCTGTGCTTGGTAGCACACGCTTGTAATCCCAGTACTCAGGAGGCTGAAACAGGGATATTGTTGCAAGTTTGAGACCAGCCTGGGCTACAAAGTGAGTTCAAGGTCAGCTTGAACTACATGAAGAGACCCTGCCCCCCCCAAAAAAAAAGAAGAAAAGACAAGGCTTGAGGATTAAGGGGGACCGTGGAAACTTTGGAAATTGGTGCAGAAGATAGGAGGGAAAGAAGAAAGAGCAGAAGAAGAAACTAGAAACCCTGTTCACAATCATATAAAAACAAAATCAAAAAAGTCCATTTCCAGGTTTGACACTGCTCTCACTGGTAAGCAACAGCTGGAGACAGTCCAGATCTTGATTTATCCCAGTAAGCCAGCAGCAGCTTTATGGCAGAGTAACTGATAATCTTAGCAAACCTGCACTGTTATTTCCCCTGAAATTCAGGCTGGTTTCTAGCCAAAAGGCTGGGGCCAGACTCGTTCAACCTGCATCCATCAGCAAATGCAGCTGAACTGGACCTGCTAGATGGACCAAGCAGTTCTGAATTCTGAGCTTGGTTGGCCCCTCTGCAAGATGGTTCCTAGCAGTCACCCTCTGTCATGCGTGGACTACTCACCGCGGGCCCCTGCCCCCCTCCACTGAATTCTGAGCTTGGTTGGCCCCTCTGCAAGATGGTTCCTAGCCAGTCACCCTCTGTCATGCGTGGAGTACTCACCACTAGCCCCTGCCCCCCTCCACTGAATTCTGAGCTTGGTTGGACCCTCTGCAAGATGGTTCCTAGCCAGTCACCCTCTGTCATGCGTGGACTACTCACCGCTGGCCCCTGCCCCCCTCCGCTGCTGCATCTCTCTGAGGAGGCCCCTAGTGTCACAGCAGTCCAGGTTTGAGCCACTCCTTCCTAATAGTGAGTCCCCACTCAGGGAAGACTCCTCAGGCTGCCTCCTTAGTTGAAGTTTCTCCCTTTGCTCTTCCCATAGGCTTCAGTACTTGCTTCAGATCCTTCTTTGGTCCAGAGGACCCGTTTCCCTCCCCTTCTCATGTTGCTATGTTCCAGTCTGCATGGCAAGTCTCAGGCTCTTATACCTCTGCTGGTTATCCCTCCGCCATCTTGCTGGAAGTCCCTGACCAGTCTAGCTTTAGACTGGAGCATTTAATCATTCTCCATATTACTTGTACTAATTTGAAGAATGCAGCAGCCCAACATAGATAAAAGGATTTTGGTCTTGGTTGTGGATGTGGCCTGTATATCTTGATGTCCTACCCTCAGCAGATGTGTAGAAGAGGTCATTGTTGAAGAACCTGCCAGATTTTGAGACCTCTTTTAGGCCATGTAAAAGCAGTCCCCAGGACTGAATGCTAGGAATGAGATCAGGACCAGAGGTGGAGAAACGTGCGTGCAGGCTGGCAGTGAGACTTTCTCGGCTGAGAGGTCACCCTTGTTGGGCGGATAGAGTGCCTGTGAAAATAACATTTAAGGATGCTTGGGAAAAAGAGGCTGGGGAAATTGAGTGGCAAAGAGGAAAAAAGGATTTGTGAAACAAGCCAAAAGAAGGGCACTGCAAAAGATAAACAGTGTCAGCTGCCACTGAGACGACTCCCAGAGAGCCCTTGGAGGGTCTATAACCAGCACACTTGAGGATGGTGAGGCGCAGGCCAGGCTGCAGGGCAGGGGAGAAAGCTGGGTTTCAGTTTCTCATTTGAGGAGATGTTAGTGATAGCAGGCACCGGGAAGAGGAGAAAGAGGCCTGGCCAGGGCCCAGCCCATGGGAGTGAGCTTGGAGAAGCGGGACATGGAGAGCTTGAAGACGGACACAGCAGGAAGGTGCGACAGGAAGGGAGCAGCATCACCAAGTCGCTGACCAGAGCCCTCAGGAGGCCGCAGAGCGGACCTCTGCTGTTCCATCATATACACGCAGAACTCAAGACAGCTTCATGGCACAGTACTTGTTCATAGCCTTTGTGATATTGTTTATGTTTGTTTTCTAATACATCTTTTTAATTTTTTTAATTTAATATTTTTATTGTTTAAATTTAACAATGGTTATATTACATATTTTCATCATCAGATCAGTTTGGATTAATACATATAGGTATATAAGATTGATCAAACCGTTAAACATTAACACTTGTAAATCAACATTACTTTTTTTTTTCTTTTCCCCTTTTTTTTCAAAGTTGACATACTGTATATTGTCCTCTATTATATCTTCTTTAAAATTAAGAAATAATGCTGTTTCCTCCGTTGATTGTATTACCCATCTGTGGTTTTTGAAATGTCATTACAGAGCACAGTTGAGGGGATTGTTTTATGATAGCAAGGAGACAAGTTCTTCATTTGTGGTAGAGGGAAAAATATACTCTATCCAGGGCCTCAAGCAGGGTGTTAGTGTGCTAGTGCAGTCTTTAAAAGCCAGTGTGTTGTCTTTCCTTTCAAAATGGCTTCTTACCACACAAAACTTTTCTGTTTTGTGTCTTTTGACATCTTGGGCTGTCACAGGCCATTTCCACAGTGAGGGGAAAGGTACTTAGGTGTATGGACTGGCTTTTCATGGGCAGATGTTTTTAAAACAATTACAAAGCTTCTTTTTTTATTTTTATTTTTATTTATTTATTTTTACAAAGCTTCTTGAACTTTAAAAATCCTTGTTTTTATCTTTATAGCAATTTTAACTTGACATTAAGAAAGCCCTCCTGGGGTCCTCTTTATTTCAATACTTTCCCCCATCCCACCCCACCCCTGAATGGGTTTTTCACATTCAAATTCTTTCTACTCTGCAACACCAAGATTTCTTTCCTACATCATCTATTTGATTATTTTAGGCACAAGCCAGGTGTACTTTAATCTCCTTTTCTGCCATGACATGTGGCAGGTTAATGATGAAAGGAGTGTAGCTCCCTGTTTGCCCAGCAGTAAAGAGCAGTCAGCACTGCTTTGCCTGGCTCTGTTACACCTACTGAGGAAGAGGCCAGTGGGCCAGGAGCTGAGCTGCATGTGGTCATGGACAGTAAATTGTGTAACTGTCCTGGAGGGCAGTGCTGGTATATATTTATGGCTGTTTATTGGCTTTGACCCATGTTAACGCCCTCCTCACAGCTAATTGTAAGAGAATACGATTTCCACAAATTACTGTAAGATACATTATTATTATTATTGCAGAACCAGGGTTCGAACTCACGACCTTGCACTTACCAGGCAGGCACTTGTGCCATGGAGTTATCTCCCCAGCCCCTGTAAGATACTCTTAAATAATGCTTTAGAAAAAAAACCCACAAATACCAAATAGGGCAATTATTATATATGTGATAGATCATCTGAGGTTAAAAAAAAAACATTTTTCAAAGTTTTGCTTAGAAATGCTCTTGAGTGAGCTGGCGAGATAGCACAGCCAACTAAGAACCTACTGAGTCAAGCGCAGGGACTGTGGTTCAGTCCCCGGCACCACATGCTGCACTGGCCACGAAGACCGGGTGAGGTGGCGCACACCTGTAATCCCAACCCTGGGGAGGCTGACAGCACAAGGTCCACTACAATTCCAAGCTGTGGTGAGACCCTGTCCCAAATATATAAAAAAGAAAGAAAGAAATGTTGTTGAGTAAGGGAAATACAATGTACAAAATTGTATATGACATGTTCTAAATCTAAATCTATAGCATAACATAATATAGAATAATATCTGCTACTCAGATACTTAACATACCTAGGATTAAATAACTTCTCACAACATAAAGATGTCATTGATACTGCATTGTTCCTTGTGGTTTTCCAACAACAGGCTCACAGCTTGCTTTTTTTTTTTTTTTTTTTTTTTTTTTGTACTTAGAATCAAATTCAGTATCTTGCACCTGACAGGTAGGCGCTTGTGCCCCTGAGCTTTATTCCCAGCTGTGCTCAGAGTTTTTTAAAGCACCCTTTTAACTGCCCCTCGTGCCTTGGATTCTCCTCTCTGCCAAATTTATGATCTAGAGTGCATTTTCTGCAGAACCATCAAGGAGACGGCGGCTGGAAGGCTGATGGGATGGTAACAGGAAGAAGGCAGTGTTAAGAGGCCAAAGGATCAGACACATAGAATCAGGAGGACGTGTTAAGTGGGACAGGGAGAGGAGGGCTCCATGTGAGCCATCTGTAGAGATGGCAGTGACATTCTGGGAGCGCACCACCAGTAGAAGAGCAGCTTCAGGGGGATGGGAAAACTCATTCAATTTGGGATACATCCCAGCAGAATATGTGCCGCCCTGTAATCTGATGTGGGCTGTGTGTCCGTGCCCCCGCCCCCCATGTCCCCGAGCAGGTGTAGCAGTTGGGGCTTAGAAAGGAGCAATGTTCGTCCCATTCCTCTCACTTTCTCTCCAGTCACTTTTTAGGTCTTGGGCTTCTGGTGTGATTTGGGGCTCCTAGCCAATATATTTTTTGAATAATACATTTTAAAAGCTTGAATCCTTAATTTTAAAAATAATAAAATTTAAATGTGACATCTGTTTGCCTAAGAGACTTGGGCTACTTAAGAGCTAATCTAACACTTGGTAAAATATTTAAGTGCTTGTATATCTGATTATGCGACATCTGTGTGGTGTGTTCGTGATTCTGAGCTGGAACTTTGCCTTCATCTAATTATTCCTGTCTTTTTATACAGTAAGCGATGGATTGGAACTAAGACCAAAATATAAAGGGATTCTGCACTGCTTGGCTACCATTTGGAAACTTGACGGACTCCGGGGACTTTATCAAGGAGTCACTCCGAATGTGTGGGGCGCAGGGCTGTCCTGGGGACTCTACTTTCTCTTGTGAGTAGACTGGGAAACTTCAGTATTTAATAAAAGTGAATTCACCTTGTTAGTGGGAAGAAAGTTGAGTCATGTACCCAGTTTCTCAGAGCTGCAGGAGTCAGCAAATCAGTGTTTTGATTTCCTTCACTGCCAGCTCTCAGAGGCCTTGCCCTAGAGACAGTGCATAATAGGAAGAAGGGGAAGGATGAGGCACGAGTGCCTCACCGAGCCATCTCTAGGAACTCAGGAAGGTGGCATGTTTAACATTGCTGTTCTCTAAGCTGAATTCTTGCAGATTAGAAAGAGAAGTTTTAGTTAAAATTGTTTGGGTCCCGACCTGATAGCTCAGTGGACTAAAGCACCTGCTTAGGCAGAGTGCAGCGGCCAGTGTTCAGCCCCCGGCCTGCTGTGCCGGCCCCGCGGTCACACTGAGCCATCAGGTGAGACTGAGCGTGATGGTGCGCGCCTATAATCCCAGCACTTGGGAGGCTAAAAACAGGAGAATCATTACGAGTCCAATCTACATAGTGAGACCCTGTAGACCCTGTAAATCCTGTCCTAAAAAAAAAAAATTTGGAAAACAGTTGAATCTAGCTCATTTATAGTACAATTTTGGGCCCCTGCAGGAATACTGAGGCGCCTGGGCCTTTCATTTCTCTTCAGCATTTCTGACAGTTGGAATAGACTGGAAAGCATCAAGTGGGCCAGTTCTTTACTAATCAGTACTAGAAAAGCCTGAAACTAAAATGACTCTTATGCCGGGCATGGTGGCTCACGCCTGTAATCCCAGCACTCGGGAGGCTGAGGCAGGAGGATCGCTGTGAGTTCGAGACCAGCCTGGGCTACAAAAGTGAGCTCAAGGCCAGCCTGAACTGCACAGTGAGACCCTGTCTCAAAAAGACAAAATAAATAAATAAATAAATAAATAAATAAATAAATAAATAAATAAATAAATAAAATAAAATGACTCTTATGTCATTTCTCTTTTGTATCCATTGCTTTTTCCATTTAATAAGAGAACTCTAAGAGTGTCCCTCAAAAGACCAGGGCTCATTTTTCCTCACCAGACTACCCAGAGTGCACTCACAAAGAGACGGGAGGCACAGAAGGGGGCGGGTCTGGGGTTCTCATGGGGTTCTGTCGCCAGCAGATTCTCAGGCTTGCTGCATTGTACCTGCTATGCCACCTCCCCAGTGCCTTTGCCTGTCAGATGGCATTGTTTCTTGGTGCAAGGCGTATAGTAACAGATCTGTCAAAAAGTTAATGGCAGAGGGCCAGGGAGATAGGTCCATGGCATAAGTGCCTGCTAGGCAAGTGCAAGGTTGTGAGTTCAAACTCTGGTCCCACCAAAAGGAAAAAAAAAGTTTATGGCAGTGGCTAAACCAGCCTCAAAATATATTTTAGGTGAAGGCAAAATAAAATTGAGCCTTAGCATTATTTAAGTATCTGTCTTCTTTTTTTCCCCCCAGACACATAGGAGTACTCGCACAGCCTGTGCCACTGGCACACTGGGCAGTGCTGAGTCTGGAGGGGCCAAGCTTCTGGGGCTGGGCCATGGGAGCAGGAGGCTTGTGTGGTGAGCAGCTCTTAGAACAAAGGTGTCTTAGCGTGTGGCAAACACTTGACAGGATTGGGAGTCGCAGGCTGTCCCAGCACAGTCATGCGCGCCAGTGAGACTGAGGCGAGAGGATCACAAGCTTGGTGTTCCCTGGGCTGCTGTCACTGTCTCCCCACTCATCTCCTTAGTGAGGCTCTGCACCACGCTCGGGAATCTCTTGGGACAGTGTTGTGTTACCTTATGGCCGTGTGTGGGCCTGCAGTGGCCCTGTGAGGAAGGCTCTTCAGTACAGTGGAACCTTTTCACTGTGGGAAGCCAGGGAGCTTCCCACATGCAGGGGCATGACGCGTGTCTGTCGGGGCCTGTCCTCTGGCTTTAATGACACTTGCTCCCCACCCGACACCCCACACCCTCACCTTCTCCCAGGCTCCTGCCTTCTGAGTTGACCACTACACATGTTGCACTGAGGCACGCCAGGCAAGGTGATGTCGTCGTACAGTAATCGACTGCAATCAGATCTCATGTTTTGCTCAGTTACACACCCACGTTACCTCGCAGATAGTGTCACTGCCCAGACACTTAAAATTGGACTTTTCTTACACCTTATTAAGTTGTTGGTGTTTCATCCTTCCAGTTACAATGCCATTAAGTCGTACAAAACCGAAGGGAGAGCCGAACGGTTAGAGGCCACAGAATACCTCATCTCCGCTGCTGAAGCTGGTAAGGCAGCATGGGAACCACGCCACCTTCCAAACTTGACTTCCGTTTTTATTGTTTTCAACACCAGACATCAAGTATGCTTATCTAACTGTATTCATTAGTGATCACATGAAATGTTTTAGAAAACATATATTCTTATTGATCACTTTGGATAGCTTTCAAAAATTTTACTCATTCCAGATTTTAGGGAGACTGAGCAGGAGAATCAAAAGCTTGAGCTTAGTGAGACCTCTAAATAATAATAAAGAGGGCTGGGGATGTGGCTCGAGGAAAGGCCCTGGGTTCCATCTGTATTACCACAGAAGGGGGTTGGGAAATTTAGAAACATTTTGAATCCCTAGTAAATTAAGATGATTAGCTGTGTGTTTATAGTTTTCATTTTCACTATGCAGTGTTTCATTGCCTTATATATGTATGTTATCCAGAATGAAGAACTAAGTAAAGGTGGGTCATGCCCACACACTCTGTAGAACAGAGCAATCTGTGCTCTGTAGAACTATTGTGAGGACAATATGCAATGTGTCAACTTTTAAAAAAAGAAAGGGGAAAAGAAAAAAAAAAAAAGTAACGTTGATTGAATGTGTTAATGTTTATTTGATCAATCTTGTATACCTATATCTATTAATCTAAACTGATCTGATGATGAAAATATGTAATATAACCATTGTTAAATTTATACAATAAAAATATTAAATCATAAAAAAAAGAACTAAGTAAGACCTATAAGTTCCTATAAATCCCCATTTGATATCTTGGTTTCTTAATGTTTGCTGATTGATTTTTGTTTTGTTTGATTGTTTATTGATTTATTTATTTTTGTGGGATCAGGGTTCGAACTCACAACCTTGCACTCGCCAGGCAGGTACTTGTGTCATGGAACTATCTCCCCGGCCCTGCTGATTGATTTTAAAGCAAGACCTGTCTTCATTTTTTTAATTCCTAGCTGCTACCAGAGAGCTGAATCAGAACAGGACTCAGTAAATCCTTGAGTAAATACCTACTTAGGAAACGCAAGAAGAAACTTAACCAGCTGAGATTTTTTTTAAATGAAGATGTCACTTTCTGTAAAGTATGAAAAACATGATTTTCTGCACTGCCTACTTAATTTGTGAGTGCTGGTGGCTAGTTGGAGTAGTGTTGAGGGAGACACGTGTGTGCCCGTGCACAGATCCGGAGTGTTATCGTGTCCTCTCCTGAGTCGTCTCACCGCTGCCTCCTGCACACAACCCGTATCTACCACCCTTTCTCGGCACCTCTGCCGTCCCAGACCTCAGGGCCAAGGTCAGGTGCTTCCAGCTCCCCCTGACTCACACATCTGCAGGAGGAGTATTGGCTACAAAACTGCCTGCTCGAGTCTGTTCTTCAGAGCCCACAGTTTACAGGGCAGAAGTGTGCCCCCCTAGTCTGGGTACTGGATTTTCCAGATTCCGGGGCGAGTGACTAGATGCCTGTATGCTAAGCAGTCTTGTTTCAATCTGATTTTAGGAGCCATGACCCTCTGCATTACCAACCCATTGTGGGTAACAAAAACGCGCCTGATGTTACAGTATGATGGTGTAAAGTCCACACAGCGACAGTATAAAGGAATGTTTAATACACTTGTGAAAATATATAAGTGCGAAGGTGTGCGAGGATTGTATAAGGTAATGAATTATCATGTGTATGTTTTGGACAGCAGAAATTTGAAGTTCTGTTGGTGCTGTTGTCTCACTCCCTAGTGCCCTGTATCAGTCCTTAAAAAATGCAAGTTCAGGCAAGACCCAGTGTAATGAAAACAGAAATCTAGCTTGCAATGTTGGAATCTCACCCTGAGGTACTCATTCTTTTTACCATAGAGGTGTCCTCAAGACCTCTCCCTAATAGGAGAGCTGTCTAAACCTTACCAGGTGTCTTTTTAGAAGAGGCAAATGAACCTTATCTGAATCTTACTGGGAATCTTATTTATCTGAAACTCCCAAAATATTAACTAATAACAAAACCCCCAGCTCCTTGCTTTTGTGTAGTTTTGAAACTTCTTCCTAGTGGCAGTGAGATCTGTTTTATGACTTATAACTCCTTTTCTCTCCATTTCCCACTTTTCTACCCTCCACTCTGCTTCATGCTTATCCTGCAGTTTAAAATGAAAATAAGACTCCCTGAAGCATAATGTTTTCAGCTAACACACAATAGCTTCTGAAATCAGTGAGCATGGTCTAGTGACTGACTGACCTAGGGGCCAAGTTACAGAAATTCGTCACTGTTCTGCTTCTTTCATCATTTGTCTTACTGCTAGAGGATCTTTGTTCAGTGCATTGAATTGTCATTACTTGTTTATTTTTTAGAACTTAACCTTCCTCTCGTAACCTACCCTAGTTCCTGATAGTGTAGGTCATCTTTATATGTGTACTGTAGAAAAAGAAAACTAGCATAGGAAAATGTAAATCTTAAAAAATAAGGGGTACTACTTTTAGACTCATATTTTTTTTTTAAAGTGACTTATACAAAACTTAAATGAATTTTCTTTAAGTGCTGTATTATCAAGAGAAAAAATGTTTTGCTTCCACGTTTCCTTGAAAATGGTTTGGCTTTGCCTTGTTCTGTTGGTTTCCCTAGGGCTTTGTGCCTGGGCTGTTTGGAACGTCCCACGGTGCCCTTCAGTTCATGGCGTACGAGTTGTTAAAGCTGAAGTACAACCAGCACCTCGAGCGACTGCCCGAAGCCCAGTTGGTACGAGGGCTCTTAGGAGAGTGACACAGTGCCCCCATGTGGCACCTGATGGGGGAGGGGGTTGCTGGTACGCACACTAGTAGTGCTGCTCTGCTGCTGACTTAATCCAGATTTAAGCAGTTTATAAGCTTATGGCAGACATTAAAACAGAACCCCATAATCACACAAAACTTGCCTTAAGGAGGGAAAATACTGTTTTTCATTTAATAGTCTTTTGATGTATATTTTTCTGTATGATTTATATGCTTATGTTTGAAAGAAATTCTGTCTACAGAAAACCATGTTTTTTGTTGTCACTTTAGAGCACAGCTGAATACATATCTGTTGCAGCACTTTCCAAAATATTTGCAGTGGCAGCCACGTACCCGTACCAGGTGGTGAGGGCCCGTCTCCAGGACCAGCACATGTCCTACAGTGGGGTGGGGGACGTGATCACCAGGACGTGGAGGTGAGCGTGCAGGGCTCTTTCCTGTGGCACGTTTGCCACAGGTGTACAACGTGGACCGACCGGTTCATTACGCAGTCAGGGCTGGTGGTCTCTGCGGCTCATCTCATCTCCCCAAGGCTTAATTTCTTGATGTGACAAGTTAAGACTATGTGGACTGATGGGGTTGCTGTAAAGATAAAGCTGGGATGGTGGCATGGGCCTACACCCAAGGGGAAGCTGAGGCAGGAGGATCACGAGTTGGAGGCGAGGCTGGGCAATTGAATGTGACCTCATCCCAAAAAGTAAAGTGAGACACGTGAAAGTGCCTCGAGCCAACATGGCAAGTTTCTAGGACCTGTCTCCTGTCCTAGAGCAGTGACGATGAACCTGTGGCTCACAGGCTGCAGCCGGCTGTTCCTATCATCGAAAGCTCTGAAAAGTTCGCCATCACTGTTCCAGGCATCAAAATAATGTCTTTGTGTGTGTGCTGTATGTATTGAGTGTTGTCTAGCATTTATATAGGCCGTGAGCTTTTTAATGCCCACATAAGATCAGTTAAAATTCCTCCTGCAAGTTTATTCATTTAAAAGCATTGAAAGATTAATTTAATTTAAAACACTTGCCCATTTATTTTTGAGCCATCCTCACCTTCTTCCTCAGATGTTGAAAGAAATGCAGGCTCCAAAGGTGGCTCAGAAATTGTATCCTTCGGTGCCCCAGGGTGTGAGGCCTGCTGCTTACTCCACACCCTATGTCAGGTGAAATCTGTGTTCTCAGGCTTGCTATTTAAGAAATTAAGCATGCGCGTATTTTTCTCTCTTCAGGAAAGAAGGTATCAGTGGATTTTACAAAGGAATCGCCCCCAATTTGATCAGAGTGACTCCAGCCTGCTGTATTACCTTTGTGGTCTATGAAAATGTCTCCCATTTCCTACTTGGCCTTCAAGAAAAGAACGTTAGTTAAGAGAAGAGAATTCTAGAAACTGCCCAAGGCAGTAACAAGCTCCTTCGAGACATAAAACTCACATGAGTGCCGGCAGCCTCGCAACTCATAATCAGAATTGTGCTGTGGTGTTAGGGGCCAGGAGCTGCTGAGCCGTTGCTGAAGGTTCTGCCTTCTCCACTTGGGTGGGGCTCGGCTGCCTCCTGCCAAAGACTTCCCTCCACAAGATGCCAAACCAGCAGCAATCATTCAAAAGAAACTGACTTGTGCCCTTCGTAAGCTGTCTAGAGGAATCTGCTGCTTTTCCTGACCTATTGGCTGGATTGCCTCTAAAATCAGCCTTCATGCGACGGCAAGCAAGTGGCTTCTTCAGGGAGTACCAGCGCCCCTGGGATAATAGCCACAGGCTGAGGCGCCACCCAGAGGATGGCTGGGGAGTGCGCAAGTGGCTTCTTCAGGGAGTACCAGCGCCCCTGGGATAATAGCCACAGGCTGAGGCGCCACCCAGAGGATGGCTGGGGAGTGCGCAAGGATGCGCTCACCGCTCCTGAGCTCGCTCTGGGCGACGGGAACACCTATCGCTCTTTTTCTCTTCAGAGGCACTTCCTTGATATACAGTGTAATCCTGACTTACTTTTGGCATAAGTACTTAATGTTTAGATTTATAAAATCTGAACTTTTTAGAATAAGCAGTGTCAGCCTTTATTTAGTGTACATAGCTACAAATCACTTATCAGAAATGCTGAGAAAACAGTATGGTAATGCACACCCGTGATCCTAGCACTTGAGAGGCTGAGACAAGAGGATCCTTTCGAGTTCCAGACCAGCCTGGGCTACAGAGTAAGCTGAAGGCCAGCCTGAGCTGCATGGTGAGACCCAGTCTCAGAAAGAAAAGGAAATAATGTGGATGCTAGAATGTTTGAACCATGTTTAGTAACTGAACAGAAATGAGAAACTTCTTCAATTTTGGGGTTCATGGATCTAGATCCTAAATAAATGAATAACTTACACTGGTTGTTCAAATTCAAGTTAAAATACAAATTACATTAGATGCCATCGGTTTTATTGAAGCAAGTATCGATGTACCCCCACACACAGGCCTCCTCTGAAAGTATGCTGAGTGTGGCAGTGAATTCGAAGCACTGGGAAGCTGAGGCCAGTGGGCTTCAAATTCAGGTCAGCCAAGGAAAGTTAGTGACACACTGAAAAAAAGGGACCAGGGATGTCAGCAGGAAGACCCTGAGGTCACTGCCCAGAACCACAGACATGCAGAGCAACACTGGTGTCATCTCATAGACATCTGGGAGCTCTGTTATGTTTTTGTTGTAAATAAAACATTGGGATTTTCAGAATCATATTTAGATGGCTCTTTCAAAATAGGTCTATTTTTTTTTTTAATTTTTTATTTATTTATTTATTTTTTTCTTGTTTCAGAACCTTTTTTGTTTATTCACTCATTTTTATGGCCGCTCAGCCCACCCCAAGGGCAGGGCTGGCATAGCATGTGGTGCCGGGGATCGAACCGCGGTCCCTGAAGCCGCCCAAGCTTTCCCAAGCAGGCGCTTTAGACCACTGAGCCATCCCGCCGGGCCCCCAAGTCTATTTTTTATATATTGGAAATGAGATCATTTTAAAACAAAGATGAAATGATAAAGTACCCAATTGTATTTAATAGATTCTAACACAAATAGTGATACTTTGTGTGATTTTATCTTCCTAATTCTGGATATTTCAATTCATATGTAATATTGATATTAGTCATTATGTAGACAGATGTCCCACTTCCCTGAAAATAACCATTTCCCCAAACATAAGACTGACTTAAAATTTTTTGCTTGGAAAGATACAGCAGGGCCAGGGATGCAGCTTAGTGACACAACCACCTGCCTAGCAAGTGCACAGTCGCACGAGTTCGAGTCCTAGTACCAAAAGATGTAGTAGGGCTTATTTTCAGAGGATACCATATTTTGTCATGTAAATATCCGTTTATTCATATACAGTAGAATGTATTTATCTTCGTTACTTTTTACCCATTGCTGGGACAAATACCCAACAGTCAAAATGAAGAAAGGGAAAGTTAATTATTGAGCTCAGAGTTTGTGGAGGTTTCAGTCCATATTCAGCTGGCCCAAGGCTGAATGGAGCAGGGCAGTGTGCGTCCAGTTCATGGCGGCGGTACAGCAACAAAATGGTGGCAGAGGCAACAGAACAACCAAGGGAGCAGAGAGCAGCAGCTGAGTCTGTCTCTGTCACTCTTATATTTCAGTCAGGCTCTCTGCCTTAGGATATCCGCCCTAGACCACACCCATAGTCCCAGGGTACTCAGACCGATAATCCCATCAGTACTAAAACATGATCCCAGTGACTTATTAGTCAAGTTTCAATCTACAGAAGTCCCCGCCCAGTGAGTGCCTGAGGCAAGGGGAGAGAGCTAGACCCAAACCGTAACAGTATCCAAGTACTGCCATGTCATCTTCTGTAATACCATCCTAACTTTCTAAACCCAGAATTTGGGCCTACATTTCTTAATACCAACTTCCTATAGAAACGTGGGCCCAGTCTCATGTGCGGCAAGAGCACTCCATACATGAGCACATTCAGGTAGCCCCTACGTGTCTCATTGAGACATTGAATTGTGAAAGTTTGTGTTAGATACCACTGCGTCCACTCTCGGGCACCCATGCTACTTGTTCACTGTGTCTGGAGTTAACCTGGTGGTGGGGTGGGCAGCCAGAAAGAAGCAGGCTGCCCTTCAAGTGTGGCTTCATGGTTTTGAGCTCCTCGAAGGCAGGAGGGCAGTCCCATAGCCCTACCTGGTGCTCTGCAGAAGGACCTGTCCACCCCAGCAGAAAGGGGTGGCTGTTGGCCTTGAGTGGGTGCTCACTGTTTCCTGTTGGAGAAGGTAGGGGCTTCCTAAATGGTACTGATTCTCCAGTGGTCCATTTCTGCAGACCCAGTTGGAAGTCCTCATCCTGAGGCAGTTTTCAGATCTTTTCTCATTCCTGGGGTCATGACTTTAGCGATACCATTGCACTAGTCAGTGTGTATGTGACACACCTACCACAAGGTGGCTGTTTTTGCCACTGGAAATCCACAACTGAGTGGCAGTGCATGTGAGTGTTAGGTGACTATCACTTCTGCACATCTAAAATTTTTCCATCACACCCAAAAGGAGTCCTCCATGAGCTGAGCAGTTGTTCCTTGCGTATCACAAATGCTGGTCTGCTGCAACACGGAGCCTTTTGTGTGAGGAGAAATGTCAGATGCGGTAGTTCTGTATCCTCTGTAATAATTTCCGTAATGGTTGTATCATTTCATGTTCCCAGTAGCACTTTATCAGAAGCCTAGTTTCTCCACCTCTTTGCCAACACTCATTTTTCTTCTGTAAACCATCTTAATAATTTGCATTTCCCTAATGGCGAATGATACTGAGCATCTTTTTACAATGCCTCCCTGTGTTTTTCTATTTTCGCAGCATATTTTTTGATGAAACTGTCTAGTTTCCCAGAGTCTGGATTTTGCTGAATATTCATCTGTGATAATAAGCGTGTTTTTTTATCCTCTGTATTTTCCACAAACTAATATATCTGGAAGCTAAATCAGATTCAAACTTGATAGTCACTTGGGAAACTACATCTTCGGTGGTGGTGTGTTATTTTATTAAGAGATACTAGTCTATTGTGAGGGTGTTTTAGGAGTTTATCAGTGCTGATGAACACTGTTAGACCACTTAATTCATAAGGGGTTGAAAGATGATCTAACATTACTGCTCTTCATTCATTAGCTGTACAGTAGATCTCTGACTTACAAACATTCCAAATGGGAACTTTCGTGAACACAAGTGGACCTCGCTTTATGAACCATTGTAGATGTGAACGGAAGTAGCTCACATATCTGCTGGACACTGTTGTGGTGCTGCTGCTGTGGACTCCCTGTACAGTGCGTTGGTGCACAGTACAGCCCAGGATGTCCAGGAGGAAGAGCAGGGGTGCCGTGACCAGGCTTGTAGGAAGTACAGAGCAATAACCATGGAAACAAAATTGAAAGTTCATTTACAGTTATTGTACTGTACCACCACTTTAAGGTAACAGTAAAGCAAATAGTTAATTTACAGTATTTTTGAGTGGGTTTTTTTTTTATGCTTTACATATGGTGCATAAGACTTTGTCCAACTTACAAATAACTTCCAAATGTTCTCCCAGAGTGGAACTTTTTTTTTTAATAAGAGTTTCACAAGTTCAGGGTAGCCTTGAACTCACTACGTAGACCAGCTTAGCTTTGAACTCACAGTAATCCTCCTGCCACAGCCTCCTATGTACAGAGATTACAGGCATGAGCTGATCAAATGTATGCAGTGGGGCCTACTTGGAGGAGTAGGTTCTGGGGGCCTGCACTGCTGTGGGAGCTGTGCCTTGATGCTGGCTGCTTCCTGTCTGACTCCTGTCTGCCACAAAGCAAGTCTCTGCTCCCCACCATGATATTCTGCTAAGCACAGTGATGCCCCAGAGCAATGAAGCCAATGGGCCATGAACTGAAACCTCTGCAACCGTGAGTCCAAATAAACCTTTCCTAAGTGACACTGTTCCTCGAGTCTTTTGTTATAGTCCCAGATAGCTAACACAATGACTCATGTCAGGGAGTCCTTACTTGCTATTAGGAGGAAACAGTGTGCAGGAATCACAATCTGGCTTCACAGGTCTAGTCGCTGGTGCCAGGCCTTTCCTGTAAACAATGCCAGGCAACTCTGTCCTTAATGTTTTCTAGCTCTGTCAGAGATAAAGCCCTTCTTGCGCACCTGCTGGGCCTCAGCCTCTACTTGACTTCATCAATCTGCAGCTGTCCAGGCTGCAGGAGTTCTTTCTGATCCCCTTAGTTTTTTTTTTTTTTTTTTTTTTTTTTTTAGGACTGGGGTTCAAACTCACGACCTTGCACTTGCTGGGCAGGCACTTGTGCCATGCACGGAGCTATCTCCCCAGCCCCTTCTGATCCCCTTAGAATGATCATCCTTCATCTGATCTCTGCAACACTTTCATTTTTATGTATGTCTGATCCTTTCTACTGCCTAAGCAATTGCAGGCCCAACTCTACATTTTTTTTTTTCACGCTTTGTTAGCGAAGATAAAATTCTTAAAGTCCTCATTATACTTCCTAAGACCCAGACACCTTCTTTGTATCTATTCCACAGGATACAGAACCGTGCTGTACATGTACTAAAAGTTCATATATCAATCACTGAAGGATAAACACAACATAGATTTATACTCAACCTTTCGGATGTAAAGTACTTGCAACTCCAACTTTAGTAGCAAGTAGGTTTAACTTATTAAAGTTGTTTAAAATGTTTTATTTAACAGATATAAAGCAATCCTAAACATTTACAACTTATACAAAGAGTAGTAACTTCTATATTTTCAAAACTGCTACACTAAGCAAACAGAAAAAGCTAAGCACCACACAAAATTCCAGACTTTAGGTGCAGAGAATAAGAACATGAAGATCTTCTAATCGACTAAAATTCTGAAGCCGGTTTTGATTGAAGTAAAATGGGTACTAGATTCAAAAGCAGTGTGAGATCACACTTTGGTCTGTAAGCATGGCTACCTTAGTTTTTTACTTAGATGTATATGGAAAATGATTTTTAAACACTGGAGGAACCAGTAATTAAAAAAGGAGGTAGGGAATGAGAGATGAAAGATTTATTTGGGGAGTTCTTCGATAATGATTCGAGACACGGAGTTCCACCCAGTGGAAGCGTCCCCTTTAGGGTAGTCGGGGCAGGTCCCCACCCAGATGGCGACGTCCACCAGGCCAGCGCCGATTCCTTCACAGAGGCCTTCCACTGCAAGACACAAGCACAGCAACGTCTCCCTCAGAACAGAGAGTAATGCCTCTGCACTGACTTAGAAAGCTGGATGACAATTCTGTTTAATGTAAGGCTAAAGATTCTAATACATGATAAAAGTTTCATAATAAAGTTCCTTTCTCTGCTGGTATAATACTGGTTTTTGGTTTGGTTTGATTTTTTTTTTTTTTTTTTTTTTTTTGGTCTTTTTCAATACAGGGTCTCACAGTGCAGTTCAGGTAGACCTTGAGCTCACTTTGTATCCCAGGCTGGTCTGAACTTGTAATAATCCTCCTGCCTCAGCCTCCCAAATAAATGCTGGGATTACAGGTGTGCGCCACCACATCTGACTGGTACATAAATATTTTTAAAGATGCTGACAGCTCTCCAAAGATGCTATTTTATGATTTAAGCTTAACAGGCAGCTTTCTTACAGGTTACAACCATAAAACTGTAATTTGTTTAGTTACAGAGATCACCTAAAACCAAAAATCACTTTACTTGACTACATAAAGAAAGCCTACATTTTTAGAAGTCAAGACTTCCCAATTAGTGAGAGGCCCGACCCAAGAGATGCAAAGCTTTTTCATACAAGGCTCTTCTGCTTTGAGGCATATTCGATTCACACACAAGAAACCATGGGTATAGTATTTTAGCAGGAAGATATTCTAGCATAATCACTATACCAGCTTTTCAACCTGGGGCTCCCATTTCACATAGAATTTCCTTAGTAAAAAAAACTCCAAAAAACAAACTGCTTTTCTTCTCTGCTCTGATGCTTTATAATTAGACCTCTTTACACACACCCTCTGGATTTTCACATTCTAATGTGCAACTTGCATTCCATTTTATCTATGTTCTTCACCCACACCTAAAACTCATGACCATTATAATAGGGTATGTTGCCTTGTTAAGTCTGGGACTGCAGGGCGGCAGAGTGTTTAAGCAAAATGAATTCTGGCACAGAGGTAGTGTGGGGACTGTGTGCTGGGTTCAGTGCATCTCAGTTGTTATGCTTTGTGTTTACATACCCCCCCCCCCCGCTTTGTCAGAAGTGGCTGGGTCTGAGTGGGAAATGCTGGGATTAAGGGTAGGTGATTACTAGGTCAGTCCACTGACTGGCTTGGCATCACCCTAACCCTGCTAGTCTGGATAAGATAAAAGGAGAGAGTCTTATCTCCCCAACTCTTGTTTTGCTGCCTTTCCCCACCACGAACAGCTGTCCCTCTGCCACGAGCCACCCTGCCTTGGAGCCTGCTGGGTACGGACTAAAACCTCTGTAAAGGGTGAGCTACATAAGCCCTTTTCCCTTTCAGTTTCAGGTATTTTCTCTTGGCAGGACTCTAACCCATGTCAGACCTAGGGTAGGGCACGTTACAGGGTCTCTGCTGCACATACCAGAGGAAGTGCGATGGATATTAATCGTTGAATTCAGTTCTGGGCTTCCTTGATCCAAGTAAATGATGGCTTCAATAGGCAACGGGCCCGTGCACTCGGCCCCGTTGAATGTGAAATACCAGCGCTGGCAGCACGCGCTCCTGCACTTGAGCCGCAGCGAGCCGCTGAACAGGACCCGAAGTGCGCTGTGAGAACGCATCTTGGTGAAGGTGCACTCCTGTGACAGAGAAGGAGGTGGCTGGGAGCGTGGCCTACGTTGGTTAAACACAGCATAGGGCATTATACTGTGAACTTCACGTGGCACCCTGATCCTCACATTATTTTCAAAACTTAACTTTTAGAGGGCGACTACCAACAAGACAGTTAAGAGACTGTTGCAAGGTCTCTAGGGGGAAAGTATGGCTTTCTTTTTCTTTCTTTAAAAAAATTTTTGTGGCCCCATTAAAAGTATCTTTTCATTTACCTAAACCACCTGGTCACCAGGACTTTTGACCAAACCACCACTCCATTTTTCTATTTTAAAAATGCCAACTAAGTGCCAAATACATGGTGTATGGACAGATAGCAGCTCAGAAAGCAGTGTCCCTGCAGGCATGCTCCTTTACTCCAAGCATAGGCTCCAGGGGCCACACCTGCAGCCTGTCGCATCCTCACCTCTGTGATACTCATGAAACCTTGGGGCTCTTCTCTCTCTCTCTCTCTCTCTCTCTCTCTCTCTCTCTCTCTCTCTCTTCTCTGTGTGTGTCTTTCTCTGTCTCTCTGTCTCTGTGTGTCTCTCTCTTTCTATCTGTCTCTATCTCTGTCTCTCTGTCTCTTACTGTCTCTGTCTCTGTGTGTGTCTCTCTCTGTGTCTTTGTCTCTGACTCTGTCTCTATATCTCTTACTGTGTCTGTCTGTCTCTCTTCCTCTCTCTGTCTCTGTCTCTCTCACTCTCTGTCTTTCTGTCTGTCTCTCTCACTGTCTCTCCCTCCCTCTGTCTCTCTCTGTCTCTCACTCTCACTCTCTGTCTCTCTCTCCCTCTCTCTCTGTCTCTCCCTCTCACTCTCTGTCTCTCCCTCTCTCTATGTCTCTCCCTCTCTGTCTCTCTCTCCCTCCCTCTGTCTCTCTCTGTCTCTCCCTCTCACTCTCTGTCTCTCTCTCTCTCCCTCCCTCGGTCTCTCTCTGTCTCTCTCTGTCTCACTCTCTGTCTCTTGCTGTCTCTCTGTCTCACTCTCTGTCTCTCCCTCTCCCTCTCTGTCTCTCC
>PVJA010003214.1:0-97818 GCA_004027025.1 Myocastor coypus
GCTCACAGTTTGTGGAGGTTTCAGTCCATACTCCGCTGGCTCCAAAGCAAATGGCAGCAGTTCATGGCGGCAGAAGACAATGAAGAGTAGAGCTGGAGCAGCGGCTGGGGCATCTATCAAGCCTCTGTCTCTTACTGACTGCTGAGACCAAAACTCCTTGGTCTCGAAAGCTCCTCAGTCTAAGTTGGTGGTGGCTGCTGCAGACATCTGAGCTCCTCCGAAGTGGCGCAGCTGCACTGATCAAGCTCCTCCAAAGGAGAAGCGTTCCCTCAGAAGCCTTCCTCAGCCCCTTTGCATGTGCTTTTTGTGCTGAGTCACTTTAGGGCAGGGCCACCAAGCACCAGGGCGTGGTATCACCATGCTGATCCAGCCAAGCTTCTGACATCTCAAGTTGACACCATGTCAACCTAACACACCTCATCCAAGAAAGAAGGAAGTACTTCTGAGACTCCCAAGGACAATGGTGCATGGGCCAGTGTTTAACACACTCAAGCAATAAGGAGTCGAGCACCCTGATTCATAGCCTTCCCCATCCTTGTTACTGTGGCTGACTCCAGTTATCAGTATGGTGCCTCTGGAAGAGGCCAAGGCAGTTGGGCCTTTGGAGCTATAAAGAGCATCTCCAGACCACCACCCAGAGGCAAGGCAGGTGATGAGTCCAGATAGTGAAGGCCTTTGGAGTCTGCCACATGATCTAGCAATGATACTCATGATCCAACACTTTGGGGATCATTGCTCTCCCTCACATCAGAGGACGCATGAGACTATCAAATTTATGGATATTTCAGTTTGGCAACTATAACGTCACACTCTAAGTGTGATTATTAAGTACGCAAAAATTTGAAGGAGCTGAGAGAGTTGAGGTTCATTTAGCCTTTCTAGACTTTGTGAAAATTGATCATTGCTACTGAAGATCTTTAGGAAATAAATTTATTCACCTTTTTTCCACTAGTCAGCTCTGTCTGGACAGCTCCTGCATCACTGCAACCTTTTGGGTTACTTGTGTGCTGACAGTGGCAAGCTTGCTTTCCCATTGCCTAGTCTTGAATAGGAGTCTCATTCCTAGGGAACCTTTCACTCCAGGCATCAGAGCCAGAGGTGGTGTTTCGTTAGCTCTTTCGCCTTCGATGAGCTGCCCAAATCCTGTTCCCAAAGGCTGATGGGATACCATTGTGTTCAGCTCCATTTTGAAATTAGTCCCATATACTCCCTTCCTGCCTTCCTTTCTCTAAGATTCCATTATATTAAACCTACTCCTACTACCATTTTCTGTATGTCAGTTTTTAACTCAAAGAAAAACTAAACATGCTTCAGTTTGAGGATGAAAGTGATTTTTGATAAGTGTGTATGCTAGCTTATAGAATTTTATGAAAGCTAAAAATCAAGGCTCAAGAAATACTTGGGAACAAAGCTGGGCCTGGTGGCACACACCTGTCATCTCACCACTCTGAGAGGCTGAAGCAGGAGAATTTCAGATTTAAACCCTATTCATAGAATTTATCAATTCAGCTAAGTCGAAATAAAAAACTAAACATAAACAGATTGGAATGCATGTAGTTCATTGCAAAGGTCCCAGGTTCAATTCCAGAAATTGGAGTGTTACAGATGAGAACAAAGGTAGATGAGATGCCAGGAAGAACTGTGTAGAAAAGCCTAGTTTGAAGTCGCACAAACTGTGTCACTCTGCTCCAGTCTTCTGCTACTGCTGCTACTGCTACTCTGTCTCTAAGAATAATTTCTTTTGTATCCCTAGAAGAGACCATCTACTGCCAAACCAAGACTGTGTGCCTGTGACCTCATTGTCTAAGGATGGGAACCCAGAGCTTCTGATCTGTTCGTAAAGCCCTGCCTCCTGCCAAGACCTGAAAACCCAACATAGAGAGGGTGTTCAGATGCTAAATAGTTTAACACCATCACAATTGGTGTCAATGGAGAGGAGTCGTGTGCTTTCACAGAACAGCTTCAAGGACTAGGAGACAAGAAAGTGAGGCTTTAATAGAGAGGAGTAAATTAAATGAAGAAGAACCAAAGACAAGAATGGCAGGGTAATCTTGTGGGAATGGAGGAGAGACTAGTAGAACTTTAAGCTGTAGTTTGCAAGTCAAGTTTTGTTTCTTTTTCTTTATAAGAAATAGATGTCACCTATTGGATGATACCTGCAAGAGAAAAAGCTTTCGCATTTCAGTAACTAAGGGAATAATTACAGAGTGCAAATGGGTAAAATCAAGAATGCAGGTCCTTGTCCAAAGGTACAAAGGAAGGGGCCCAGCGGGATGGCTCAGTGGTCTAAAGCGCCTGCTTGGGGAAGCTTGGGCGGCTTCAGGGACCTCGGTTCGATCCCGGGCACCACATGCTACGCCAGCCCTGCCCTCGGGGCGGGCTGAGCCAGCCATAAAAATGAGTGAATAAACAAACAAAGGTTCTGAAACAAGAAAAAAATGAATAAATAAAATTTTAAAAATCTTAAAAAAAAAAGGTACAAAGGAAGAGGATAACTTTTTTCTGGAAACTAGACAGAAGGAAAGAATTAATGAAGATACTTAGGAGAATAGCTGGGTTGGATAGAATTTCTGGTTTGAATTGTTTTGAAGGAGTTCCATACTGATTTCTGTTAGGGTTGTACCATTTGACATCCCCACCAACAACGTGAAAGTGACCTTCCACCCACTCCCCATTTCACAGCCTCGCCAGCACTTGCTGTTACTGTTTGAATTCTTGGTGATAGTCATTCTTTTAGCAGTAAGTTAGAATATCGGTGTTGTTTTAATTTGAATTTTTCTAAAGGACAGAGATGTTGAACATTTTTTTTCATGTATCTATCAACTCCTTTGTATTTCTGATAATTATCTATTCATTTCAATAAAACAATTTTTAAAGAATTAATGAAGACAGAAATACAATAAACAGGGAGAAGGGGCAGATTATAGCTGTTCATAAAGCAAGTGACACAACATTGATCTTTTAACTTTAATGGAACTTAAGCACAGTCTTCAAAGTTGAAAGAATAAAACAGAGTTTTAAAAAGATCCAGGATGACTGGTAAACATTTATAGAAGATACAATAAAAAGTGATAATGAACTAGCCGTGGATGAAAGATTTGCTAGTAGAATTGAGGACCACTTCCTATCCGACTGCCTAAAAAAGTGTTGAATAATAGTCTCTGATATTGAGCTGATAGATTTTTCCACTAGGAAAAAAATATCATGTACTAAATCCAGCTTCCACAGCCTTAGTAACAATTTTCAATGTGATTATTCAAACAACAGATGCAGGAGATTTTAGCCATACACCCACACACATTAGCTGTACAAATACTCACCTTCTTGTAGCTATAGCAAGAAGAATAAAATATTGCCAGAAGATGGAGTGATTTCTGACAGATGGTAAATGAGTACCAAATATAGCCCTCTGTGGCAGCTTTGCCTGTGGCTTTGTGGTGCCTTTGATGCTTATTTAAAGAACTAGAATTTAACCATGAATTAAGAGTCCAGATCAGGCCTCAGATTCACCTTGGTCTTCTGAGGCTTGTTCCTTTCACAGAGAATCTTCCAGATGCATTCTTGTCATAGCACTCTATCAAGCCACAGAGACCGACTGGCAGAGCTCAGTCTGCTCAGAATCTTCTTAGAAGAAAAGGATGTTCCATCAGACACCGCCATTCATCCTAGCCGGCACACTTATGTTTCTGATCTTCCACTGTTAAAAACATAACACACTGGAGGAAGATTGTGCTGTATTTCATGAGTGTTCAGTGCCGCCACCAAGGGACACTTCCATCTGTTATCTGCTCTCAGCTTTGCTTACTGATAAAACGGGAAGGACAGCTTGTTGATGGGCTCTTTGAAGCGAATGGCTCCTCTCTTTCCTGCAACTATTGTTTATAAATTATTTCTACAGTAGGCAGCATGCATGGTACCATGATTTCAAAATTAGTTTCAATAAATTAAGGCCCTGCATTTCTTAGACTCGTGGAGTTTCGAGTTGCATTCTCTCTTTCATGAAAATTGCTGCAAGCAATCGAATACTCTCATTAATTCTGTTGGTTATCATGCCCTCAAAAGATCTGAAGATTGTATGTGCAGTTGCTGAAATTTCATTTAGGTGATAGAGTTTTAGTTGTTCACAGAAAATAGTATTTAGAGCACTTCAAAATTTCAGAGACTAGTTTAATAGCCCTCAGGCTGCGGCAAAGGGAAATGGCTTATGAGAACAGAGCATGAATAGAACTGAAGTGATTCATCTTTTTTTCCCCCAGAATTACTCTGTTGTTTCAATTACAAATCATTCCCAGGATAAAGAAATAATTGTATATTTTATGACCCCCTCACAAGTTTATAATAAATGATGTCCTTAGACACATGGTATGCTTCTTTTTTCTAAATTGGGTACCGTGCTTTTACTTCAGCTTACCACATTTCATTTGCTGGGCTCAAAACTCTGCGACTAAATTTTCCAATGTTTCCTTCGTAAAATAATTACATTTCTGTTATATAATATTTTCTAGGGAAAAAAGTGACTATACAATTTATATGAAGGTTGTCACTTCTAAAGTTCTAGACTAGAGATTTTTTACTTTCCAAACAAAAAGAAATAGGGGTGGAAAATGGACTGGTGACTTCTAAAGACCACACAAAGACAGAGGCCTCTGAACAGTGCGAGCAGCGTGGCGAGACACTTCAAAGCACGGGGTAGCGGCCCCTTCTTCATCTGTGATTCAGGTCAGGGGAGAGAAGAACTCTTGCAACTAGGGACGATCACGGGAAGACAGGCACACCAAGACTTCTAGGTAAAAAAAATATAATTCAGCGCCTTGCCTAAAAGGTGAGGAAATGGGGAGTCTGTACTTTCGTAATTCCTGAGAACACACAATTATTTTCGAAAAAAAAAAATGAGAATTATCGGTGAAATACTTAAGTCAAATGTAAGGAAACACATGAGCTTTTCTTCTAGCTTTCAAAACAACAGGCACTGTCAGCGGCCTCAGATAGCTTACTTCCTTTCTTCTTATAAGCATATTCATTGTGACAAGTCCTAGCTTTAGCTCAGTGATACCTTTGTGCATGGAACTATACATGAGCCTATTAGTACATACTAATAGGAGTGAAGTGAAAAAATTCTTGGGCCTTGGAAAGAAAGAAAGTAGATGGGGAGCATCCTCATACCATGAACAGGATACATTTCATGAGCATGAACTTTACAAAAGGCAAGCCCATAATAATACATATTCTAAGGCCATTATTCTATTTTCTAACTCAAAAAAATATGGTCTGTATTCTTGTGCTCATAGAAATAAGCATAAACTAAAAAGCACAGCTGACATTTAAAAACTAATTGCATAGTACACAGTATGTTAATTTTTACGATTAACTTTAGGGGAATTTGAATTAAAACATTCTCTATCAACTTCATCATTAAATGCGTGAGGGGGCAAACCCCTTGGGAGGTAAGACCACACATTAATAAGGAGTACAAAGAATAAAATGTTCAGGGAGGTTTTAGTTATCATTAAACCCGTCTCGTGCATTTTTGTAACTTCTCATTTTTGTAGCGATCTCGAATGCATTGAAGTGGTATTGAAAACAGCCCTGATTTAAATGGAGAAGTGATTGGAAACTAATGGAACAGGTCTGAAGAGACAGGTAGAGTACAATTAGCTCCATAAATGTTTTTCAGAGTTTAAAAGAAATAATTATGAGCAAATTCATGCTATTGTTTGAAAAAGCAAGACCATTACTGGCTGAGTAAGAGCAATGAGATCGTTCTCCTGTCAACTATGAGCACTTCTTTTCTGGAAAAGTTAGATAAATTAAGAGCCCTTGGAATCATCAGACATTTGGGAAGATACTAGGACCAGCTGATGTTCCTTGGATAACCAGGAAAACAGGAATGTTCAAGTAGGTTAGAGGAGAGGAGAGAACAAAACACCAAGTTTATTAAAGTACAACATAAATTGAGTAGAGAGCACTGCCTCAGATAGCATAAACCTCAGCAGGAAATGATGAGTCAGCACTTTGGGAAATCCTGAGGATGCACAATTATTTTTAAAAGATTGAGAATGTTAGGAGAGGCATAAGTTAAATGTGGGGAGACAAACAGCCCAACATAAGCCTTCCTTTTATCTTATAACAATATGTACTGCCACCTATTTTGCAAAGTTTAATGCCTTTCTTCTGATGAGCCTGTTGATAGTGACCATTCCCATCATGATTCCAATGACACAATGTATAAACACATTTATACACGGAAAATAAATTTTGTGCTCAGGAAATGACCTAAATCATCAGCTACTGTCCTTTGGTTTTGTTGTTATTGTCGTTTTCAACAAACTAGTCCTTTATTTATGCTTTTGCAAAGTTAGTAATACGTGACACAAGGTTGCCTAATGGCTAATAGCTGACCTTACCTAGATAGGACATTTATCTCAGGAGTAAGGTAGCTTGTTTGCTTTAGTCACTGGGCCAAGTCCCACTTACATATATTTGATCAATTTCCTAACTTTATGGCTCCCAATATATGCCCCTTTTTTGTTTTGTTTTGTCAGAGTTGGGCGTTTTGTTGCAGTTAGAAATGCTATATTTCAAGAAGTATTTAAAGAACCTTTTCAAAGGCTGGCTATATAGCTCAGAGGACTAAGCGCTTGCTTAGGCAAGTGTAGGGCTCAGGGTTCAGTCCCTGACACCACCAGGGTCTGCTGAGTTGGTGATGGAGTCAGGCATGGTGGTGCATGCCTGTAACCCCAACACTAGGGAGGCAGAAATCAGGAGGATCACTAAGAGGCTGAGCTGTGCAGTGAGACCTACACACACACACACTTTTTTGTAAGAAAGGCCTTTTTCATACTTGATGCCAGTCCAAAGATTATTGGCATTTGAATTAAGCAAAATAACCTAATACAGTCCAATAGTCCATAATAATAATGAGTTATGAGCACAACTGGCAGTTGTCAGAAGTTGTTGACTTGACCCTTTTTTTGTGGTTTACTATTTTTATTGTTTAAATTTAATAATGGTTATATTACATATTTTCATCATCGGTTGACTTGATCCTTTTACAGCTCATAAATTAATATAGCTTTACTATTTATATCTCATGATTACACCTTTCTGCTGATGGCTAAGACCAAATTAAAGCAAGACCTATACAACTAAAAATGTAATTTTTGCTATCTGATAAAGTCAGTCAAATCCCCTTTGTATTTTTCTCAGAACCATGTACAGCACCTTATAGATCTTTTGTCATTGTCAGCCATCTGGATAAGTCACAGCCATTGTTTGACCAATTTGCTCTCTGTGAAAGCCTAAGAGAATGTTTTTCTCTCTTAAGTGGCTCTCCTTAGGCACACTATACTAAAACCATGCTTGAAATACCTGTCATTTTGGTCTTCTACATGTATACTGCTTTTAATGTGATATCAACTCTTGCTATATTGTCTTTAAAGTAAATATTTGTTTAAAAAAAGGTTAAGTAAGAAAATGAAAAAAATGTCAGAATTATCTGGCTACAAAGTTTTATACAGTTTGATTTCTAAATTTCTGTATAAAAATGTGTAATTATTTTTTAACATTCTATAGGAATTTAAATTTTAGGATATCCATGGTTGTTGGAAAATAGCAGCTCCATGTTATGTCTAATGCAGTTGATATTCTGACAGATAATGATGTTAAGCTTAACTGCCTCTGTTACAGGGCAATAATATCATTAAGCTTCTCTTCTGGATGTTTAACAACTAAAGTTTGCAGACCAAAAATTAGAGAGATAGATGGGCTAAAAGGATGGACAATATTTTAGCCTTAGCCCTTCAAGGTCAGTGAGGACTCAGGATATAAGTGAACCTCTGCTGTGACATTCTGTAACTAAGCGGGGTCACAATTTTTTTCTGATCAAGGAGATTGTGGGCACTTTTGGGTCAGAGTTGGATGCTTAGGTAAGTTTATGCAGTAAACTTAAGAGGGACAATTTTTTTCTTTCCTTCATAGAAGTTAAGTATTTGATTTTAGAAAATTAAAATCAATCAAGGTATCTAGTGTACTATTTCTTATGAAACTTGAATATAGTTTATGAATGACATTTTATGCATAATCAGTGGTTACTAATCATAAGTACTTTTGATGTGGAAATCAAAAGACTTAGTAGTGCCTTCATTTGGAATTAGTTTAATTTTCTAATGTTGCTTTTCTAAGTGATAAAGAACAGGGGCTGGGGAGATAGCTCCGAGGCACAAGTGCCTGCTGGGCAAGTGCAAGGTCGTGAGTTTGAACCCTGGTCCCACAAAAAAAAAAGAAAGAAAGAACATAAGCAACACAGGACAAGTACTGGGAAAAGATCAAGTGATATAAAAACAACATAGCATGCAAATGATATAAGAACAAAATGCATTAAAACAACTAGCATTCAAAGTTCAGTCCAATTTTCCCCAAGAAACTATTGATCCAAAGATAGCTTGGTCCAAAGTATTTTGAAGACGTCACCTTTGGGGTCAACCTTGTGTACATTTCCAGCCATTCAAGATATCAGGCACTTTACCTTTGTTGTGTCTCCTGCTCAAATTCTGCTGCCCCCCCCATTACATTAAAGTCAATACTTATTATTCACAACATTTACTGTGTCTTCATTTAGTTAATAGAACTATAGAATTGAAAAAGACAAACCTCTACTAATTTATATGCAGATGCTGTGTGAGTTAATCTGGTCAATTTGATTGGATTAAGAGGCGACTGGGTGCTACGCTATACAGGGATGCTCTGCTATAGAGGGGAGTTACGCTCATCAATGGGCCAGTGCTCCGAGTGGCATGTGCCCAGGAAGATGTGGGTCACAGGAGCCATGACTTGGGAGGGTCTCTCTCTGCTGCTCTTCCACTGTTCCCTGCCGCACAGTTGGCATGACAGGAGAAGCCCTGCTGCACCGCACTCTCAGCCATCATGGAGTTAGGCACTCACAAAAATAAAACTCTGAAATCATGACCTAAAGGAAACTAGTCCTCTGAGTTTATGGATATCCAGTATTTTTTTTCTCTGCTAAAAACAGCTGGATAATACAGACTCTAATTATTATAATTTTTCACCATAATGTATGAAGTTTCATGAACAGTAGCCATGAGTTGATTCGCTAATCTAATCTTATTTTGCTATTAACTTGATTACTTGGAGCTACATGGTATCACCAAGAAAAATGTCTAGGAAGAAAGGATTACAAGAGTGTACCACCACATCCAGCTCTACGTCATCTTTATGTTTTAAAACTTGTTAAAATACTGGCTGATGGAGTGGTACTACTGGTAGCAAGTTTCTACATCAGGAAGTAAGGAATAGAGACTCCGTGTCTGTCTTGTAAACTTGTATAAAATAAAATGAGATAGTTGCAAGCAATAATTCTGTGCAAAGGTATTATTGAATTACTGGAATAATTGTTTTTGATATCTCTTGCCTCAGAAATGATAGCGGCAAGTGATATTAAAACAAATTTGTGGGCTAAGTGACTATATTTCATGTCTACTGTGTGTTTTATTAGTAATACAAAAGTATAGCTATGTATACTGAAAATTTACCATGACCCATAGACTGTTCATAGAGATTAAGTCATGTCCATTTCAAGCTCAGAAAGGAGACCCAATCATGTTTTAAAGGTAAATAACTGTTGTTCACTGAGGTTAATATCCTACTCTTGGTTTTGTCTATAAAAAAGGAAATAGTCATAATACTAGAGCCAAATTTTAAACATAAGTCTAACTCTAAACTTTTTGTCCTTGTTGACCTAAATCTCAATTATTCTAGCTGTTGAAGTTTTACTAAGGAAAATCTCAGCCTATAGGAGTTGAAATATATAAGCTATTGTGTTTTATGACAATATTGACCCACTGAAGCATGATTTAAAGAATGTTTAAATCTAGGATTAAACCCCCTGTTCTGCTTCCCATTCCAACCATTATTAGATAAAATGCTTCTCCCCCTGGATTATCACCAGAATGACATATGATATGTCTGCAATCTGCTGTCTGGTCCCAAAGGCAATAGGACAAAAGCCGCTTTCATGTCATTTCTAAGCAACAGCTGAAAGGCCTAAATCCACAGGAGAAATTTGTTCGGTGAGATTTTCAGTTCAATTTTATTCTTCCTTGAGGTTCAAACTAACTTCAGATAATCATTTTGAACTTGATGATGCACCAAACTCAGATTCCGATTTTGGCTTCTTGGAGGGTCACCCTTCCATTTAGAACAAGGCACATCTTAAAGTGACGAGCCAAGTGGGGTCAGATGTTCAATACTTGGCAGAAGCCTCAGCTGTCGCATTGAAACAATGTTGACAAGATGGCAAGCTTTAAAATAAATCCCCATGGAGGCTATTGATATCGTTCTCACTTTCCCTTATGTCTCCTCGCCATCCTAGCTGCTTTCTAGAGGACATGCCAATCATATGTAGCAGAGCTAGGAACACCAGGGACTGCACAAACACGCTGCTATTTTATCCAGCAACAGGAGCCAGTTCTGGGCACACACATAAGGCAACTTTCATCATTCCCCAGCACAAGGTAAAGCACACTGACACACATCTGCCTGTACAATCTGAACACACCTCACAGTCCCTACTGTCCCTGTTCACCAGCAGTTAACCCTTTGCAGTGGATGTTATTGAGTAGACAGTGCTGTGCACCATGAATTCTCCTAAAGGATCTGTTTCTGCAGATGCTTTGAGAATATTGATCCATTTCAGTTAGGCAGTGCAAGCATATTTGTTTTCCAAAGCCAGAATCTGCTTTAACAATTTTTAATTAAAAATCATGCAAGGGTTAGCAACATGAATAAATTTACTAAGAATGTGACACCATCATCTATTTCAAGCCAACTAGGACAGCTTCAAAAGTAGCCTAGAAGTTTAGTTCAAATAACACCTCCATTGAAGCTTTGAATTTCATTTCTATGATGGTTAATTTTATGTGTCAATTTGGCTGGGTCAATGGATGCCTCTGGTATCTGGTATCACTTCTGTGTGGCTGTGAGGGTATTTTCTGGAGATCAGTATTTGAATCAGTGAACAGAATAGCGTAAAGGACAATGCGGGTGGGCATCATTAAATCTATTGAGGGCCTCCCCAAATAGCAACATGATGGACAGTGGTTGAATTCACTCCCTGCCTGACTGCCTGAGCTGAGAGATTGATCCTGTCCCTCATTAGATCTTCTTTAGACTCAAACTAGAATCTATACTATCAGTGTTCTGGCTGTAGTGCTTTTTAACTGTGCTGATAGCACTAACTTTCTTGGGCATCCATCAATTGAGCCATTTCTTTTCTTCTTCCATTCCTTCTTTCCTTCTCATTATATGTCCATATAACTTATTCTGGTTTTGGGGAGAATACCAATTGGAGAATACTACTGTATGGAATGATCATTCCATATATGTGTAACATAATTAATTCAATATTGAGAAGTATCTATGCTTTGGGAAAATTGTCTTTTTGACACTTACTCCTCTGTCCTAAAATAATTTCTCATTCTGAAGTTACAAAACAAGAAAACTATGTCAGTATCTGTAACTTGTGTCTCAGTTATTATTCTTTCACTGCTGGGACAAATACCTGACAACCAAAAGGAAGGGAAGAGAGCTTTATTTAGCCCATAGTTACTGGAGATTTCAGTCCATACTCAGCTGGCTCTAAGGCAGAGCAACACATGGTAGAGAGCATCCTTGCATGGCAGCAGCAAAGAGTAGAGGGCAAAACGGAGGAGTAGCAGCTATAATGGCAACAGAAAGCAAGTCTGTCTCCCTTAACTTGCATTTAGGATATCTGCTCCAGGCTGGGTGTACCACTCACACCCATAATCCCAGCAGTATTGGCATGCATAATCCCAGTGGATCTCAAACTCGAAAAGACTCCGCCCCATGACTGCATGAGGCTTTAGGTGGACAACGAGACACAAACCATAACAACTTGATATAGAGAGTTTTGTGTGTTTCACATTGTCTTTGTTCTTTATCATCACTATAACACACACATGCTAGTCCTGAAATAATGTGTGTGTGTGTGTGTGTGTGTGTGTGTGTGTGTGTGTGTGCACCTCAACAAGATTTTCAGAGTGAGGTACATTACCAAGATGCACTGGTTTTATGACACGATTTGGGTCAGTTTTCCCCAAATATGAGTTTCCATTTGCAAAGAGTTGTTCTCAAAGTGACAGTTTGGACGGGGGCCATAAACCATTAAGTGGTCCCACTTTCAGAAGCAGAATAAGCCTCTCTTTACTATATGAGTTACCTTTGTCAACTTCCTTATAGTGATGTGAAGCTGCCTAATATGAGGTGAATGGCTTTCTTATCAGGCAAAGATGAAAAACTACTGAAATGATCAAAGAAAGCACTGACAAAGCTTTCCTATGATGATATCATTGTTAGGCTACTCATCCTTTTAGTGCTCTCAGGATATTAAAGTAGTGAACAATCGAAAGATGAGAACCTGAAGGGGCCGGAGGCTGATCTGACCCATGCACTTATTCAACTGAGATCCTTCCTTTCGAGGCCAAAACAAAGGCAGTAAGAAGAACAGCAGGCAGCCACTCCTGCTCAGCCACAGCAGTTTCTTCCACTATTCTATTGGTCTTTTCAGCAGGATTTGACTTGGAAAATGAAGTCACACTTCTAAGATGAAAACTACAAGTCGTGGATCTTGTCAGCTTGCAAGTAAGGTTACCCAATCAGGTCAATATGACCTGTCCATTTAACAGGTCGGTCAGAACAGCTGCTGAGAACTCCTACTGCCTGATGGTTAAGTGGGTGGCATCACCTTCACAGCCTAGAGTTGAGTTCCTGTCAACATCCTTCCATTAACATCATCTAATTTCCTCTTTTGTCCTGGATACTTTAATCAATGTCCAAGTGTAGACGTACAGAGTCCTTCTGCAATCTAAGTTGTTTTATCCATTTAATAACAAAATTGGACCAAGTTGGAAGTGACTACATCAAGAGGAAATAACCCAAAGGATGAAAAAGTCCACTCCTGTGAGGGTCATGGTCATTACAAGACCATCACTATCTTCACCATCATCCTTTCTAAACATATTGTATTATTCTGTTTTCTTCATCTACCTGAAACCTGATCCGATCGCCTGTCAACAAGTACTATTCAGTGTCTGAAAAACTAAGTGCTCTGAAAGTCAAGATTTTAAACTCCATTGTATGTGAGACATAATGCTGTTTAGCCACCCCCACTTCCTTATTATATAGAATTTTTCTTACAAAATAAATTTTAACATTTCTGAACTCATGATGTATACCTTCTACTTTTTCTATTACCTTAATATCCAACACAAAGACACTTTTGTGGCAAACAATCTACAAAAGGTTATTGAAATTCAAAATGAAATCAATTTCTTAACCACAGGGCCCAACGGTTAAAAGCTTGGACCAGACAACTGCAGGAGCCCAGCCTCTTCTGCACTCCCTGCAGCCTTTCCTGATAATGACCACGCCCTTCCGCTTGGAGCTTTTATTCCCTTTGTTTCATGTATCACTGCTTTTTTCTTAGCACTATGAAGCTCCGTTTTGTGTGCCATCGTGAGACTTTGCTGACGCTCCACATATTTTCGTACTTTTGGGTATTTGCTCATGATATTCATCTGTACCTTCCTCTCTGCTTGAACTTTTTGTTTCCCGAGACTCAGCACCAATGCTACTTCCTATTTAAAGTCTTTTCTGATCATGCAACTTACAGCTAATTTCCCTCTCACTTCTTTTTAAAATATAGATTTACATTTCCAAAATAGTTATTGCCTTCATGTGATCCAAGCTCTAAAAATATAATTAAGCATGCAATAAAAATCTTGCACATTTTTTTTGTTTCCAGGTCGCTCTTCTATCAATTGATTTTTGTGTTTCCAAAGATATTTATGCATAGATAAGCAAAGACTGGCATATTTTTCCTCTGGTTTTACATAAATACTAGAATCTTGTTCAGCATGTTCTGCACACTGCATAGTTATATTTTTCACTTAATAACAGGTTTTGGAAGAAGGTATTTTCACTTAAATAGCTAGAATATAGCAGTATTCTCTTGTAGCTATCAAGTTTTTTACTTGAGCATTATATTATATTATATTATATTATACTATATTATATTATATTATATTTATACTATATTATATTATATTATACTATATTATATTATATTATATTTAACCACCATTCTATTAATGAAATAAATGTTACTTGTAACTTTTACTCTTCTGATCAATAGCATAATTGATAGTCATGCATATTCCATTATGTAGATAGGTACTATATTCTTTTCTTTATTAATTTCAGTAAAAAAGAAATAGTAATGATACGATTTCAAAACACATCAGCAGGACAGCCACAATAATCTACACAATATTGTTACAAAATGAACTGGGTATATTATGAAAGCCTAATAACTTTGAAATTTGGTGATTTTTCAGCTCTCTTCAGCACATAATACTAATTTACACTTTTTGAAGCCATGTGTGAAGCACCTTTTTCTTCCACATTCCTGCTAACAGTGTTATCAAACCTGCAGCTCTGTCAATGTGAATAAATTAGAGTTCTTATTTATTGTAAGCTTCCTTTACATTTCTTTCATCATGATTGAGGTTGAGCGTATTTTTATATTGAGGTAGAGCAGAAAAACATTGATAAATAAAAAGAAAATAAGAAAACTCATAATTTTAAGATAGTACTTTTTAAGAAGAAAGGCAACTTCATAGCAATCAAGGCCACCCTAGCTGGGGCTGGGGAGATAGCTCAAGGACACATGTGCCTGCCCAGCAAGTGCAAGGTCCTAAGTTTGATCCCCAGTTCTGAAAAAAAAGTTACCCTAGCTTAGGGCCAGCTAGAGAGCTCAGTGGACTAAGGCACCGGTTTGGGCAGAGTGCAGCAACTGGAGTTCAGTCCCCAGTGTGTTGGGTCAGTTCCACCCACGTGATATGCTGAGACAGGGATTGAGACTGGGCATGGTGACACATACCTATAATTCCAGTGAGGTAGTAGCTCCATAGCTCAGGGGGTAGAGAACTGGTCTTATAATCCCAGTGTCTGGGAGGCTGACAATAGGAGAATCACTATGAGTCCTATCTAGGTAGTGAGACCCTATAGACCCTGTAGACCTTGTAGACTGTGTACCAAATACATTTTTCTAAAAAGTTACCCAAGCTTGCAATTTCTTCCTTCCATGAAACTCAATCCAGAAAAATATTCCTAGTGATTGTAAAGATGAAGTAGGCCTACAAATTGAACACATGCTTCTCACTGTAGCTTAAGGCTGCACCTTTCCTCCAGCACAGTCACAAACCCTCTATAGTCCTCCATCTAGCACTGTTAGGTGAGTGGCATATGCTGAACTTCAAGCACATGAAAAAGGTTTGCGTTCTAACACAACCCATTAAACAATAGGTAAACTGATGAACAGAATTAATACATTCTGTATTGTCCATTCTGAGGACATTCCCAAGACTACATAAAAATCATCAGTCCTCTGTTGGGCACAGTGATTCATTCCTATAATCCCAGAACTAGAGAGACCAAGGCAGCAGAGCAACTGAGTTTGAGGCCAACCAGAGATACACAGTGAGTTTAAGACCAGCCTGAATTGCAGAACCAGACCTGATCTGAGGATCAATGGAACAGATGAAAAAAAAAAAAAAAAAAAATGCAGAACCAACTCCAGACATACTCATCCACCTTATCTTTGACAAAAGCGCCAAAAATATTCACCAGAAGAAAAATAGCATATTTAATAAATGGTGCTAGGAAAATCAGCTCTCCACATGCTGAAGAATAAAACTATACCCGTGTCTGTCACTATTCATTAAAATAAAATCAAGGTGCATCGAAAATCTAAGTATTAAAATAGAAACACTACCTCTGCTGGAGGGATATTAGGTAGAATTCTTGAAGACACTGGTGTTAGCAAAAGCTTCCTGAACAAAACCCAATCACAGAGGAACTATCATCATAAATCAACACTGGGATCCCATCTTATTAAAAAGCTTTATGCAACAAAAGAAACCAAAAATAGAGTGACGATACCATGCAGAGTGGGAACAAAATTTTCCAGCTTCTTCTCAAAGTACCAGTATCTGGAATACATGAAGAACTGAAAATATTCATGCCCCCAAATTTAAAGATCTAATGCAAAAATGGGGAGCTGAGATGAATACATACTTCTTAGATAAAAAACATATAAAGAGCAAATAAGGACATGAAAAAAATTGTTCATCATTGCTGCTTATTTGGCCGATGGAAATGAAAACAATGCTGAGATTCCATCTCACTCCAGAAAAAAAATAAAATAAAATAAAAGGCTATTATCAAGAGATCAACCAATAACAAATTCTGGCAGGATTCTTTCTCCATTGTTGGTGGGAATGCACACAGATGCAGCCACGGTGGAAATCAGTGTGGGGATTTTTTCAAAAAGCTAAGACGCAAGGTCCCATTTGACCCAGCTATTCCCTTCTTAGGATCTTTCGCAAAGAATTAAGAGCATCATATCACAGCGATACACGCATACCCATGTTCATATTGGCACAGTTGATAGTAGATAAAGTTTGGAAGCAACCTAAAATGCCCATTAATCAATGACTGGATAAAAGGAATATGGCTTTTTTATAAAAATGATGAATTTAAGAAATTTATAGTTAAATGAATAGACTTTTAGACTGTACTCTTAGGTGAAATAAACCTGACATAAATGTTTAAATAGGGGCCCAGCGGGATGGCTGAGTGGTCTAAAGCCCTTGCTTGGGAAAGCTTGGGCAGCTTCAGGGACCGCAGTTCCATCCCCAGCACCACATGCTGTGCCAGCCCTGCCCTCGGGGCGGGCTGAGCCAGCCGTAAAAATGAGTGAATAAACAAACAAAGGTTCTGAAACAAGAAAAAATAAATAAATAAATAAATAAATAAATAAATAAATAAATAAATAAAATTCTTTAAAAAATAAATAAAAATAAATGTTTAAATACCGCATTGTTTCTCTGATGTGAGAAACTGAAAGTATAAAGAAGAATAAAAATGTTTGCTAATATGAAATAGAAATTCAAAAGGAAAGAGGAACTAGAGATAGAGGAATAAGGCAGGGAGAATAAAGGATAAAGTGAAAACAGCCTTTGTAAATGCAAAGGGAAAGAGGGATTGAAAAGAGGGGAGAGGAATGGAAAATAAAATAGATACCACGATGTATCATGCACAAGTAGAAATTTTCTATGACGGATATGATTAATATACACATGTAAATTGTACCAATAAATGCAATAATTAAAAAATTCAAAATAAAGTCATCAATCCCAGACTATAGTGTGCCTCTCTTGAGGGGGCTGAGCCCCATCTTCTCTGAGTGTCTGCGTTTTAGATCCTGCTCACCAAGCCTACTACACCTGCCCCTGACATGGCTTACAAATCTTTTCTGGGATGTGTGCTAGCCAAGCTCTACAACCTACTGTGTGAAGAGGGGTACCTCTGTGAGGGCCCTCCTTAGACCCTATCCAGTGACAATATTTGGAGGGTTACATGTATCTTCTTGTTAAAATTCATTATCTGCCTCATCTTCACATTTCTCTACTGGATAAATAGTCCCATTCATGTATAAAAACTCTTTACACCTTAGAGAAATTACATCCTGCTTTGTATGTGCCTGTGTGTTTTGTTTATTTGTTTGCTACATGAATTATAATTTTCTCACTAGGTGCTTTCTGCCCATAATAATGCTCTTCATCATCTAGCTATTATATGGAAGGAAAAATAATTTTCTCTGTCCTTATATTTCTAACCTGAAGCTCTTTAGCAAATAATAGACTACCAGGAGATAAAGAAACTGAAGTTTATTAGCATGAGTACTTTACATATACATGAGAGATACCCAGGCAATGAGTAATTCTCCAGACTGACCTCCAAGAAAACATTTAAACTTTAGCATTACAAACCATTGTTCTCTGGAACAAAGAAGAATACAGTAGAAATCCCACTTTCAATGAGATGACCAAGGAAAACGCTGTGCATGCAGGTGAGGTCTGTTATGTAGATTAAGATCAACCATGTCTCTATTTTGCTGCCCCTCTCAACAGAGGGAAAGCACAGTTAAAAGTGAACTTTTTCTTTGTAGATGTCACTTTCTAATGGGAGGCGGCAGTTTGCAGAGCTGCTCCCATGCTTGCAGTTCTCAGCGTTATCACCAACGTCCTGCCCAGACGCATTACAAGGCGGCATGTTCTGATCTCTTACAGTCAGGCTTTGGGGTGATGCTTCATGAGTTTTGTCACTGTTTGTGAACCATTTATCTATTCAGTTATTTTTATTGCAGGGCCATCACATGATTCATGGTTGTTTCTGAATTTGCTATTAGAATTTGAGGCTCTCAAGAGCAGATAAGGCCCCATGCACAACTCCTCTTGACTAACATGGAACAGCAGAACACTACCAACTTAAACATTGATACTAAATGATTTTTGAATAAAGCATTCGTGTTTGGTTATTTTATTCTTTCTTTTGAATTTAAGGAGATGCCACACTGAGTAGTTCCCCTAGTGTTAGCTCTCTTTGACAGCACGCACACCACCTGCGTTATGGTCCCACCAATCTGCTGAGGTTGAGAAAAATAACACCTCAAATATGGTGCTTTTCCATGCTAAATGCTTTGAGTTAAAGGAAACCCAAGAGGTCTTTGGCCTTCACCTGCCTTATTGGCTCTTCCATGGTGCAGCTTTCCTTTTAAAGTATTTATTTATTATCATTTGGCAGCACAATAGAGGGAATTGAACTCAGGGTCTCCACATTGAGATGGTGGAGCTATACTGAAATTTCACTTGCCCAACTAACTGTATAAGTCACTCCCAAAACCCTCTGTCACTTGTTACCAACTCTCTCACAGAAAACCCCAGCCCTTGGTCATTTCCATAGCCTATGACATTGTATAGCTCCAATTAGCTCTCCATTGTCTGCGTCTGGCATTTTGCTAGTCTCCTATGTGCATGCACTTCATAAATCTGTATCCTTTTCTCTTCTTAATGTCTACTGCCTATCTGTTTCAGAAACTCAAATTATGGAAACTTCAGAGAAGAGAGGAGAGGAGAGGATGGAATGGAAGTAGAGGGGAAGGAAGAGATGAGAGGAGGGGAAGGGAAGGGAAAAAGGAGGAAGGGAAGAGTGACAGAGAGGAGGGAGAGTGAGAAGGAAGGGAAAGGGAGGAGAGGAGAGGAAGGATGGAGAGGGGAGTAGAAGAAAAACATGAATTCCCTAATAGCTCCTTTTCTAATTATTTTGCTATTTAACTGCATAATAATATAAGACATCAAAATATCCACCCCAACTTTGATTTTAGAGGATCAGAATATTCCACATAAAAAGAAATCCTTTGGAATAAGGATTTTATTGTTGTTGCTGTTGTTGTTGTTTTCATTTTTTAGTTTTTAAAAGAGAGTACAAAATAGTATGACGACAGAAAAAATTACAAGTGATACAGCATTTCACTTAACAAAGTAATAGGAATTTTATAGTGTTTCTGTAATACATAGTGCTATCTTCCAGCCAGTTATTCATATTGCCAGATATGCAATGTAAAATTGGAAGAAGAAAGAAATGTATAGGAAATGAAGAAGAGAAAAATTACGAACTACTGAAACAAGGAGACAGAACAAATGAAGTGTTATCTGCTCCTTTCCATAGCCAGCAGCAATGCAGTTGTCCAGCAGTTGTCCAAGCCACCCTGCTTCCATACACAGGTAAATCTCTTCTCTTGTCCCTCCCCCTCCCGTCCTTCTCCTCAACTCAGTAGCTCTTTCCTTTTGAATGAGTTCGTTCCCTGTTCCCAGTGTCTATTGTACCCTTCTGATTGAATTTTCTCTTTCAGGTTCTCACCATAAGGACACAATGTGATGTCTGCACATGCGGGTCTGATTTATTTCACTTATGGAATAAGGATTATGTTGAACTTATTGAGAAGTTGCATGTAGGAGTCGGTAGAGCGAACAGGAGAAAGAAGCTCTGAAGAATAGAGTAGAAATTGTGTGCCTGAAAAGGAACTTTGCCTTTACAAACTGAATCCAAAAAGTTGAAATGACTCTTTAAAAACTAGGATTATATGGTTAAGCTATTCCTTCAACTGCTTCATGTTAATAGTAAAGATTACACCTCTGTCTCTGACACCAAACAGGTATCGTTCAGCAGATTTTTAAAACTTTGTTGGTGTTCTGTGCCTTCAGGGCACACTAGCCATCATTTGAATTTGGTCAAATTATGACTGACCTTGTTTTTCTGTTTTAATGGACTTCTCTCTCCCTCTTGATAGTGGATGGTTGAGTGAATCTCCATATAGGCTTTTGGCCTAGCTGCAGTAAGTAAAAAAATAATGTTGCCTTATTTGTACCAAGAAAGCAGGATGTTTCTAAGTCATTCCAGGAGACAGTGATTTAGTCTACAAAGTGAATCTTCCTCTCATCTGCCACACCTGCACCTGGTCATCTCTGCCACATGGTATTGTATTTCAGAGCTGATAATGTGGACAGTGAAAGAATTTATCAGGATGATAACAACAAGGGGAGTGACTTATTAAATAAGCTCCAAGAAACACAGACAGACAGGAAGAGGTAAGTCTGGGGACAAGACTCGGGTAGGACTGTCTTCAAAGGACAAAGTAAGTGCTAGATAAAAGGAGTGAACAGCTAACAGATAATGAGGCGATAGATCACAGAACACAGGAAAGAGAGTTCAAAGTGGGGAGCACGACCTGGTCTTTGTCTTTTCTCAAGCTTGGGGAGGTGGCTTTCTTGTAATACAGGCCAGCATCAGCAGTGTGGAATCAGGTAGCTATCATCCTTGCTAGGGCAGGAGCGTTCATAGATGGTTTACTCTAAATTCCTGAAACACTTGATTCTGATACAGAGTTGGTGGCTCTGGTGCAGGGCTGAGTGAGGGCACAATGGCTTCTCTCTGATTACTTAGCCTTCCCTTTCCCCAGTACTCATGCAGAAACCCTACTTTCTTTCTTTGAGCAGAGTATGATGCATGAACCCAAACTGTAAGCCACATCTCTGAGATGCACTCAACCCTTTGAGTATCTCCCATCTGTACAGGAGGAATACATGTTCATAATCTTCTATTTGTATTTCTTTTGTACTCCTGTGCTTTCACTAAGAACTGAAAAAGAGTAGAGGACAAGGTTATCTTCTTTCTCCACAATAAAAAACAATTGTTTTTTTAAATTGGGAATATAAATTTTTAAAATGTCAACAACACATGTATGTACATTTGTGCGTGCGTGCGTGCATGCGTGCGTGCGTGTGTGTGTGTGTGTGTGTGTGTGTGTGTGTGTGTGTAATGAAAGTAGAAGAGGCAAGGGTACACAACCGCCTAAGGCTCTAAGTTTCTTTCTTGATCTACAAAACAGGTTAAGTGGCACAGGAAAGCCTGCTTCAACATACTGAATATTTGGGACCAAGATTCCTAACACCTGAAAGCTATTTAGAAATAATGTCTTTGAAGTAAATCAAAAGAAAAAAAATTGAAGAAAATAAGAAACCTGCCCTTCAACAAATCTGACACCAGTCGCTACTCATTTTTGTGTTCTTTATTTTTCTTTTTACATGTAGAATACACAAATTTACGGTGTCTCTTCATCAAAAAGCTAAAAAAAAAAAAAAAAAAAAAAATAGTTTTCCAGAACACCAGTCACTTATTTTTAATGATATTATTTCTCGAGTGTTTTTTGCTTTTAGATGTAAAAAACAGCAACTCTTCAGCTTGTCTTTAAAACTAAAGTTAATGTGTGTCTGCTTGGTTGGGTTAAAAGGAAGGGCTAGAATTCCACATGGCGTGTTCACCTACAGTTTTCTTCTTGGTTTCGACCTTGATCAGTAACTGCATGGGCCTCTTGCTTTGTTTGTGTTTGACGCCTTTCCGCTAGCATGCAACTGTGCAGGAGAAGCTCCTCGTGACTCACCTTCTTGTACAGGCAGTCCCTCCCTATTTCGCAGTTCGACTTTCTCAGACTCACTGTTTCATGGGTTTTCAAAAAATATGAATCTAAATTATTTATTGTGGACTTCTTGCTATACTGTGGGATTTTGCAGTACTGTATAGTATAGGTATGTTAAAATTACCTAGGTTCACAAGTTTAGAAAATGGTTAAGAACATTAGAAGTGCTTTTAAGAGTGTGGGAAAGGTTTATAAGAATGTGGGAAGGGTTTATAAAGCCTTAAAATATATATAAATGCTAAAATAAATATAATGTTGCTCCCTCACCGATTTTTTCTTATCATGGGGAATGTACCCTCTATGATAAGTGAGGAACCACCGTGTACTTACTCATTCATGTGTTTGCTTATTTAATGCTATTGATGATTTGCGCAAAAAGTAAAGAGCTTTTCTACAGTGCTCAGTCGCACTCAAAGATGCCAGGGCAAGGACTGCCTTTCCAGAAAATGAAATAAAACATATGGAAGGAAACGAAGAACTCTTGTCAAAATTAGTCCACTGTGAAATTAGTTACATTCCACAAGAAAATATAACCATGCCAGGGGTCTCTTTCTTCAGTGACTCTCACATAAACTGCAGTAGGAAGAAAATAGTCTGCTGTTCAGCTTCAGAAGCTGTCGGTGCCATTGGCTACCTAAACCCATTCATATGTGATTGTTTCCAGCCAGATGCAAGCTCTGTACAACCCTGGTGGATATCTGCTTGGTTCATTGAATAAAACATTCGTGCCAGTATGTGATCGTGTTGCTCTTGTTATTGCTATAATTAATACAGCAACAGATTTAAAAATACTACTTAAAATAACTGCTGAGGAATTCACTTCCAAACAAAATACACATAAAAAATAATAATAATAATCCAACAGAGAGCCACCAAATGGGCTATGAACGGGAGAAATTTCACCATCCCTGAAACACTCAGCGAGAAGCTAACTGAATCATATCCCTGCTCTCAGCAGAGCATGAAACTCTGAGATGTGTTTCAGTTTCCATCTAGTCTTTGCTAGTAAAACTAAAGACTTCCACGGGGTAAATACATATTTCCAATTTTGATGGCATCGTCTACTTTCTTTTGGGTGAGCGATGTCTTTCTCTCTCAAAGGTGCTTGAATGCTTTCTGAACATGACATTGTGAAAAGCATTGTGGCCTAGGAAATGTCCCCACTGTCAGCATTGTTCTTGCTGCTACAGAGCTCCTCTCAGGTACGCAGAGTTGTGAACAAAGACAGCCTGGTGTACACCTCTCCTTTTCCTGTAAGAAATGTACCACAGAAAATATCCACGTAGACCTGTGTGTGGACACTCACAGTAGCTAGAAAGAAAGAGAACAGAATGCAAATAATTACGTTTGTTAAAAATTCTCCTTTGAATACCCGTGTCTTATCAAATTAAACATAGTCTTTCAGCTTGACAAAGACTTCTACAATGTAATCCCGGGTTCTTTCCAGGCTCTATTTTACCAGCTCCTAAATGCATCTCCTATTCCTATTAAGATAAGTAACTCACAGTCTCTGCATCGCATGGCCCTCTCTAGGTGGCACTCCTTCCCCCTGGAGAAGCAGAGGATCAGGTCTGGAATCCAGAGTGAAGCTCAGGTTGTAATCTTACCTGTGACTCGCTAGTGTGGGACCAAGGAAGCTATCCGTGTCAAAGCATGTCTCAGAGTTGTTAATAAGAAGAGTGATACATACCCTGTACAGAAGTCATGGGTGCCTCAGAAATAAGGATTCTCTAATGAAAACAGGGAGACAGAGCACAGGAGATATGTGTCAAATTGTAGGCTATAAGTGTGGTTGATGCGGTGTAAATGAGAAGAAAGGTGAAGTCACTTTTCTCATCATAACTGCTTCTCTGGTAACTGGAAAGGAAGAAGTCAAGGAGCGAGAGGACCTGAATGCCCTCTGATGCTTGTAATCATGGCATTCCTTCTGTGTGTTATATCTTCCTCTTCTAGATCAGTCATACCCACCCATTTATACCCATCTCCAATATCACTTTACCACTGAATGAGACCAGAGGAGTCTCCTGAGGGAGGAAATGGGACCTCACCTCAGCATAACCAGGTAGGATCCTGCCTTAAATCAAGAATCTCAGGATGCATCCTTTGGGTGACAATGTTGATTAGGCAGAGTCAGATAGTAAAGAAGGACTCCAACTAGAGTCACTGTGGGGAGCACACTCTGAGGCAGGGTGGAGGATGCATGCATCCAGCTTTTATGCTTTAGCTGAAGTGAGCCAAGGGCCTTGGATGCTGAGCTAGTTTTGGCAGTTCCAAAATAAACCCTTATGCCTTGAAAGGCAGTTTGATTTCCATAAGATGGCTGCTCTTGTTTGAGTTAGGGACATTACGTTAGTTGCTACCATGAGGTAGTTGTTCCTGCTGTGGAGGTAGGTGGTCATTGGAAGAGGGGGTGTTCTAGAAGGCTCTGCTTTTCATGCAGTTCAGGTGATTGTAGATTTGGAAACTTCAAGCCTCACTATAAGAGAGTCTCAGATCGGAGATTGTGAATGTTGACAATTGAGTAGGCCCTGCAAATTAGCTGCTCCTGTCTCATTGTTCTAGGTCTTAAGGGGAGATAACATACACTGAGTTAATAAACTTGGTAACACAGACAGCATGTGGGTGACAGGCATGCTTGCGTGCACAGCAGGACAGGGACCAGACCCGGAGCTCTAGGGTAATAAAGAAGACTGAAATATTTGAATTTCCTTTTCTTCTTTTCACAGCTTTATTTTTTCCCTCGTCCAGCAATCTCTTCCACAGAATCTTTTTCTAGCCCCTCCAAAGATGACCCCTATCCCTCTTGTGCACACCACAGACATTAATGGCACCTCTCAGTGGCCTTGCCTGCTCAACCATGTTACAGTCGGGTTTAGTTGTCTCATGCCTTTCCTGTATGATGCACAGTAAAGCACACATTTGCTTAGTATCAGTGTAGCAACCACGTACTTCGATACACAATGGTTACCCGATAAAGATTATTGACACTGCTCTAACTAACATCTGGACGGTGAGAAAATATTTGTGTGATCTATGGAACGAAAAAGGGTACTGAGGTCCAAATATAACTTTGGGCATGCTCCCAGTTGGCCAGTGTTATTGATATTCCTCCAATCTGTTTCATAGAGATAACCAGATTTATTCAGCTTCTATGAAATATTTATATTATTCATGGATGTAGTCAATCTGATAATTTTTCATAATAAAATAATTCACCATAATCTCAGGATTTGAAAGAGATACTGAATAAATATTATCCGAGAAGCAGTACAGTGCAGCTTCATATTTTCGCTAGATCCTGACCCAAGCAGGAAACCATCTTACTCCACCTAAAACTCTGATACCAACCTTATTCCTACGTTTTTGTCAAAATTTAGTTGTTCCACACTTAATTTAATAATTATTTCTCACTGTTTTATCATTTTCTGGAGTAAAACACTTTTGGAAATTTATACTAAAACTATATTTCAGACAGGCTTACAGTTGCATGGACAGTAAATCTTTAATTTCAAAAATAAGGTGCTTGTAAATCCTCTTTGCTTTAGCTGCTAGGAAAATTGAAGTCATTTTCTTAGCCAAGTCTCTCAAACATTGAGATGCATTTATAATTAAATACTACCCATGAATTTCTTTTTTGGTCTAACCTATTTTGTCTCTTGCCAATTTCTTAAAAAGCAATAATTAATTTATAAGCCCTTTAAATATTTTTACCAGTGCAATGTCAATATGCTAATCAGACATACTGCATAAGAGTATGACATTATTAAATGAAGAGAAATGACAATTTTTCATGTATTTTCTTGGAAATAGAATGATTTTCAAATGAGGTAAAGGATTCACTATCTATCTGTCTGTCTATCTGTCTATTTATCTATCATCTATATCAGTCTCCCGATGTGTCCCTAACACCAACATAAGCCATTCACTCACATCTGTCTCTTTCTTTTTTATCTTCATTATAAAGTAATTTATGTTATAAAGTAACATTTCAAAATACCTTTGAATAGTGACAGAGCTTGAAGAATATAAAAATGGATAGTGGTCATGGTCATTAGGGACTTTGCTCTCCAAGGCCCCAGGGATGCAGATAGAAAGTCCGCCACCAATATGGCAGACTGCTGGCTACCGAGCGCTCAGAAAACTCTTAATGGTGGTGTTTTAAAATATACAGATGTTTCCCAAAAATAAATTTGAGACTTAGAATTTAAGGCTGACAAACAGGGAAGTCATTGCAACCTTGTTGTTTCTTTTATTTCCATACCTTTATATTTTCAGAAATATTAAGAGTTACAGTGCAAGTTCGAGACCAGCCTGGGCTACAAAAGTGAGCTCAAGGCCAGCCTCAACTGCATAGTGAGACCCTGTCTCAAACAAACAAAAAAAAAAGAGTTACATAGACATACATAGACATACATGAATAGGTATTCTTATTGCTTCATTTGCATATTTTAATTTTTAATTAGAATGTATGAAAAATAAATATTTTAACTAAAAGCAAATCATGGAAGACACATGCTAAATATGAAGTTTCACAGTATCTATGCTCTTTTTAATTTATGCAGATGAGTTCTCTCTGAGGCTTTTTATGAGCTGGTTATTTAAACCCATGGAAGCACTCGATGTCACTAATGACTCAGAGGTGCTCGTTGTGTGTGGGCAGGGAATGTTGGAGCTATTTGTGAAGCGAGGGGGATGTCACCAAAATGAATGCAGCGCACTCTCCTCATATGTCATCTCCACCATTCTGCTCTGCCGACCTGCTGGCAAGCGTGGAGGTCAATATCCCACTCGCTTAGACGCACACTGCCTGTTTATCCAGAAGAGCGCCCACACCGCCGCTTCCTGCAGTCACCATACAGTAAGACTCAGAGTAAAAACTTCTTTACAAAGCCAGCGATTCAAGACAATGATTCAGCCGCTAAACTAGAACGAATATTTCAAGCTCCTGCCTGCCACCCGCCATCTGTGAGCAACACCAGCCAGCATACCACTTCCAGTCACCTACAGACTCAGAGTCATGCTTTGCTACCCAGGCTTCCCAGGCCAATGAGAGGAATTGTTTTTTCCTTCCTGTGCTCATTGAAACCCTGTTGTTTTTTTTTTTGTTTTTTTGTTTTTTTGTTTTTTTGTTTTTCACAAAATCCTTTAACAAGGTACATATCTCTCTCATCGTTTAGACTATTAAAGAAAGTCAAGGCAGAAAGTAGAGAATATCAGCAAGATAAAGAAATACTAGCAGTGTCAAAAATAAACTTCATGGCCGGGCGTGGTGGCTCATGCCTGTAATCCCAGCACTCGGGAGGCTGAGGCAGGAGGATTGGTGCGAGTTCGAGACCAGCCTGGGCTACAAAAGTGAGCTCAGGACCAGCCTGAACTGCATAGCAAGACCCTGTCTCAAAAAGACAAAAAAATAAAAAAAATAAAAAAAAAAAAAAACTTCATGGCTGGGTTGATAGCTCGGCTGCTGGGCCAAAGCGAGGACCTGCCTTGAGCACACAGTGCAGGCCACCAAGGCCATGCATACAGACGCACACCTGGAATCCCAGTGCTGGGGAGGCTGCGGCAGGAGGATGACTAGGAGTCCCAGCTGTGTAGCGAGACAGTGTGCCAAATAAAACTAATTAATTAATTAAAAACAAAAACTGAACATGGCTAGCGTTGCATTTCTGGCTCTCTTCTGTTCAAGGTAATAATGTTCCCACAGTAAAGGCTGAAAGGATATTTCTGAATATTTCAATTGACAATTGTAATTTACAGCATTTAATCATGACTGGTCATAAAAAGAAAATGAATATTGACCAAATGGACTCTTTCCATCCCTATGAGCCAATTTCCAGCAGTAAACATGGTCTTGACACTATTTTGTTCCCATAGTTGCACAGAACTGTGCTTTAGTTTTCTTATGCAAAAAGTAACCTCATTTGGAGCATGCATACAGTGCCCAGCATTGCATGGAAGAGTCAGGGAACTAGGTGAGACACAGCGGCATGCTCTGATTAGTCATTTTCTTGTCTACTATCTAGGTTTTAAATCTTTGACCCGAGTTCATTTTGTCCTCTAAATATTAAGAACAGTCATGTACAACACGGTATTTTAGTCAGTGATGGAGTTCACATATCCCATGAGATCTAAGAGAGCTCAAAAGTTCTTGTTGCCTACTGACATTGGACCAGCTGTGATAGTGTAGTATATACAATGTATTATCTATTTGTCTGTGATTCTCTTGGTATAAACAGACCTACTGCATTGCAAGTCATACAAAAGAACTGTATACACCTTATATACCACACATAATACTTGATAATAATAAGTGACTATGCTATTAGCTTATGCACTTAATATACCATGCTTTTATTATTACTTGAGAGTATACTCCTATAATATATAAATAAAACAAAGTAATCGTAAGACAGCATGCTCTGGGAGGATTCTCCAAGAAAGTACCATCACCACTGAATGTGACATCTCCATTGTGTCGCTATTCCTGAAGGACGTGCAGTGGGACAAGATGGAGAGGTGGAAGACGGTGATGTTGACTGATCTGACCCTATGCGTGGTCCTGGACTGATGCACTTGTGTCTTCGTTTTGTATTTTTAAAAAGTTTTAAAAATATAAATAAATAAATAAATAAATAAATAAATAAATAAATAAAATTTAAAACTTTGTGAATGAAAGAACCCGACAGACTGAGGATATAAGCAAAATATTTGCAGCATGTGGGGTCATTTTGGTTTTATTTATCCCTTCGCAGTGCTGGGGATGGAACTCAAGGTGTCATTGCCCTAAACTACATCCACAGCCTTTTTTTTTTTTTTTTTTTTTTTTTTTTTTTTTTTTTTTTTTTTTTTTTTTTTTTTTTTTTTTTTTTTTTTTTTTTTTTTTTTTTTTTTTTTTTTTGACTATTGCTCAATTCTTTTTGCTTTTGAGATGGAGTCTTGCTGCATTGCCCAGGCTGCTGGGAAACTGCCGTCCTCTCTGCTTAGCTTCCTGTGATGACCCGTGTGCACGCCTGTGATCAACTTCTTATTCTACCCTAATTGTTTCTACAAGTGTCAAAAGTTTCACAATAGTTTTACAAGTTTATAAAGTGCAAAAGTCACAATAACCTGAGGTTAACTTAGCATTGAAGAAATAACATTTTTCTCAGTTTACTACCACCTGTGCCTCTAGGGCTTATACAGCCGGCATCAGTGGCAGCAGAAACAGCACACGGTAACACCGCATCTTTACATATTTACCGCTCTCTGGCCCACCCAGGGCAGCTTCAGATCTTGAGAGCTCCATTCACAGCGAGTGCCCTGCACAGGTGGGTTATCTTTTATCGTTTATTCCATATTTTAGCTGTACACTCTCCATTTCCAGAGACTCAAATTTCTAGCATCATTTGCCTGCAGAGATTCTCTGGTGTTCCCACAACCATGACATCGCCAGCCAGACAATACCTTTCTCAGCAGGCGACTGTTGTTGTGTAACAAATGACCGCGTTAATAGCTGATTAGATTTGTTGACGGTTACAGTAGTTGAGGTGACAGTGGGAAAACAGGAGAAGCTGAGTAAAGACTCCCAGCTGGTGTGTTGATCTCTGCCCACCCAGCTGGCCCATTTCTTCTTATATTATGTGCATTCAGCCTCTAGTACAGCCGTTGCTTCAAAATAAAATCACTTCTCTAATAACCTTCCTTCTGAGTTTAAAAATATATATATAGTCATTGAATACCAATTATACATGAAGCATTATGAGAGTTTTTATCACAAAAAAAATTGAAAAGAGTGAATTGTTATTTTCAAGGAGTTCAGGTTCATTGTGAAATTAATCCATCATGAAAGTAATACACTTGAATGAAATTACCATAACTTGTAACAAGGTGTAAGCATGATAGGTAACACAAACATGGCTGTGGAGCTGAGGGATGGAGAGGCTAACTAACAGGAGACACAGGGAAGCTTGTGGAAAAGCAGTGGCTTTGGAAAGGAATCTTTAGAACTGGTGAGTGCACCCACTTCTGGGTACAGAGCCAAAGTAATTGAAGTGGATGTGTCAGAGCTATCTGAAGTCCCACACTTACTCTTTGCAATGGCCAAGATGAGGAAGAAGTGTAAGGGCCATCACCAACAGGCAGGTGGATCATCTTTCAAGAACACGAAAGAAACGAGATCATTTCCAACCACACAGGTAGAACTGGAGAGTATTGCACAGAAGTGGAGTAAGCCAACAGCACAATGACAGACATCACACAATCTCACTCCCTTACCTATGGAACTGAAAGACGCCGAGCTCATAGCAGAAAGGAGGCTGCCACAGGCTGGGTCAGGAGAAAAGTGGGGAAAGGACAGATTTGATTCAAAGGTACAGACTCAGCCTGGTAAGATGAGCTTTAGTGATCCATTGGGCTGCATAGTGATCACAGTTAATAATGATGTGCTATATATTTCATTCATTAAATGAAAGATTTTTAACATTCTCCCTACAAAAAAAATAAAGGATGGGGGCTGGGGAGATAGCTCCATGGCACAAGTGCCTGCCTGGCAAGTGCAAGGTCATGAGTTTGAGCCCAGGTCCTGCAAAATAAATAAATAAATAAATAAATAAGTTAGTGAGGTGGTGAAGATTAAATAAACATATTTAATCTTGATGTTATTTAATTTCTTTATAATATATTCATAGATCAAAACCATCACATTGTACTACATCAGTACATAATTTGTCAGTTCTGAAAGAAATCATCGTTTTAAAATTGTGAGTATAAAATATAATGTGAAGTGAACATAAAAGATGTAGTGAATCAGTGTCTTGGCCTTATCTCCTGAGGGTGCATTAAGAAAGCTGGAGCTCTGTATTTTCATTCCATACACAATGTGCTGGTCAGCCAGACTCTTTGGCACTAGGCATGTGTTGTTATTGCTGATGACTGTCCGCTTCTAGAAGACAAATGACTCAATTTCTGGGACCATATTTTCTCATAGGTTTCTATCTCCTTATCATTCCATTATCTTTTAGTCTCTTCCAAAACCATTTGTAAGTCCTCTAAGTTCATGAAATGGATGCTCTGGACACAGAGCTATAAGAGACTTGGGGAGAATCAAAATTGGCTCTGCTTCTCCCGTATGATCACGAAGAAAATCTATGAGACGAGTAAAGAGATGATGGGGCCCAACAGGATGGCTCAGTGGTCTAAAGCGCCTGCTTAGGAAAGCTTGGGCAGCTGCAGGGACCGCAGTTCGACCCCCAGCACCACATGCTAGGCCAGCCCAGCCCTCAGGGCAGGCTGAGCCGGCCATAAAAATAAATACACAAACAAACAAAAGTTCTGAAACAAGAAAAAAATAATAATAATAAAATAAAATTTTTTAAAAAGTAAAGAGATGAGACCTCAACTTGGTAAGAAAACTGTCATCTAGGAAAGAGTGGGGACGCTGGCCTCAAGGTGTCTCTGCCACCTTCTGTCCCTCATGCCGAACCCTTGGCATACATGTAGATAGACAATGTGTCTGTGAGCTTGGCAGTAGTCTCACCACTTGGCAATAGTCTCAGCAAAGTCAGCTGCCAAGTGGGAACACGGATGTGTAGAAGCGGAGTTGCAGAGCCGACAAGAGGGTACCAGCATTGCGGAGACCTTCAGCAACAGGAAGCAGAAGAACTCAAGCAGAGCGTAGCGTGGCAAGCTGGACCATGCTGTCTCCAGGCGCTCGGCACACATTCGTCAGCTTCTCAATAACGACACCACAGGAATTGAGGCTGTGGCACGTCCATTCATGCTATTTTCATTTACCCTGATGGACTTTTGCTCTCAATCCTCCTTTGGCATAAGAAAGTGAAAAGTTCAGCTGACCCCGTCTTCAGTCACTTATTGAAAGGCCAACAACAATTAACCCTACCATTGTCTCCCAAGAAGTCTGAAAAGGAGCAGTCCACCGCCCGAAAGGAGAGAGCAAAACAATTTTCTTGTGTTTTCAAATGTACAAAAAGTAAAATCTTTATTACAGCACTAGCAGTAAACTATACAAACAATAAATTGTTCTGAAGATTGATTACGTGCTCAAGGGTTGCAGAGGCTATTAATCAATGATGTCAGCAACTCACTTTACATGTCATAAAATATTTGTGAAAAATCAACAGGCACAACTAACTTTGCTTGTCATTCATTCAGGCACTCTTAGAAAACCCATGAAAATAGAAAGCCAAGGGGCTAGGGAGATAGCTCCGAGGCACAAGTGCCTGCTGGGCAAGTACAAGGTCGTGAGTTCGAACCCCGGTCCCAAAAAAAAAGAAAGCCAAGCAGTATCAGATGGCACAGATCTACATTCTGATTCTCGGTATTACCACACCAGCAGAGTTTCATTTTAAATTGCAAAATTTTATGATACAGTTTGACTCATAATGTGTTCCAGTTTCAAAAGACAAAGTTGTGTTATGTAAAAACATACCCTACAATTGCTGTACCACTTCCCGTCTTTATGTATCTTTGGGAAAATCTACTTTATTTCACCTCTCTTCACACTCTTTGTTTTTCTGCCTCCTGGAATAAATTTGAGCTGAATGTTTAATCTCCCCAAGTTAGTAAGCATTTTGGATCATTAAAAGCTGATGTGAAAATAGCCGAATCTGCCATGGGAAAGAAGCACAGATCTGCAGAATTCCTAAAACCCATGCCCTTCCCAGGCAGAGAGGAAGTCCCTTCTGCTCCTCTCAACGTTACCTTCTTGGGTACATGGCTCCTAACACATTTCAGAATCTCTAGGTATAATTACATAAATGTGCACATTTTTTGTGTTGGGAAGGCATGTCAAATGACATTTTGTCGCCTTCTTCTTACAGCATGAGCTCTAGGACAGCAACAAGTCATACTGGCTCCCAAGACTAAGCTTTTGAAAGTAGATTTGCTCAGGTAAATGTCAATAAGCCTAGTCTCAGGATCAGAGACTGTTAAGGTAGGAGAACTGCAGGGCGGTTTAAGTCAAAATGTTGTTCCAAGACGAATGAAGAAGAGCAGGAAAACCTGGGATGGGAGTTGTCTGGTAGAATTCCAATGCTGCACTGTGTCACACAGTTGTTTACGTGAAGTCAGCCTCATATGCTTACTGGGCCTTAATTTACTCACCTGTAAAATGAAACAGCTTGAAATCCAAAAATGTTCTATTCACACCTAACTGAATTTTACCAACCTACTACTTTTCAGCTAGTAAACAAGTAAACATGGGAGCCAAGAATGGTAACACACACTTGTAATCCTAGCACTTGGAAGGCTGAGGCAAGAGGATCGATGTAGCCCAAGACCAGCCTGGGCTACAAAAGTGAGCTCAAGGCCAACCTGAAGTGCATAGCGAGGCCCTATTTCAAAAAGACAAAAAAAAAAAAAAAAAAAAAGGAAATATAGCAAAAATCTTTTCAAATTAACCAATAATAATTATTTAGCAGTAACAGTTGAAATAAAATACAGTGAAATGGAGCAGTTTAGTTGAATCATTGATCTCATCTTTCTCCATTACTTCCTTTCTCTGTTTTCTCATGCTGTTAGAATATATGTGCTTGTGCATGTGTGTAAGTACATGCGCGTGTGTATGTGTGTGCCTCTGTCTGTCTTTCTGTGTGTTTGTCTGTCTGTCTGTCTGTCTGTCTGTCTGGGGTGTGCTCCTTCTTCAGCGACCTGGCCTACACGGCTTCTTGGATTTTCCCACCAGACCCAGTGTGTTTACCCGCACCACTATCAATCTCTGGTCTTCCAATGATCTCCCTGATCTGCTAGCCTCTCTCCATCATTTGGTCGCTCACCAAGGCCCTAAGAGTATCCCTGATCTAAATGCTATCACAGATGCTGACAAGTCCCTTATTCTCATGGAGCTGAGAGTGGCTCGTTGCTTTTACTGCAAACTAGTTAATTTTGTGTTATCAGGTAAAATACTGTGCTACAATTATAGCCTAAACGACTAGCACTAGTTAGTCCTCACTTTCAATGTCAACTGTCCTGAAATACTAAATAAATACAGAGCTTTTACAGATACATATATCTGTCCTTTATCAGGTAGACTACAAGATCTCAAAGACTATTTCTTATTAAAGTCTTTATTCTATGAATGCAAAAATAAAATAAGGAAAGGGGCAGAAATATTTCCAGACAATTTTCACTCTAAGGATATTTGTAAAACTGATCCTGAGAAAAGGATGGAGGAGAAAAAAATGGTTGTTGGGTGGAATGCCGGTAGTTGTCCATGGAGACCTACATATTTTCAATTCCCCATTCTCTTCTAAGAAAAACTAACATAAAACAAAGAAAGAAATGGAAAACTGAAGAGCAGGTGTGAAGGAAATATTTTGTCAAAGAAACTGTAGAAATATGCACATAGTATATTTAACTTAAAAAGAAAACTGTATATAGATCAATAGATGTAGAAGTGCTAAATTACGCAGCAAACCTGATCCCTGGTAGACATGTGGGAAGACATGGTGACCAAGTGTGCACTGTGAGAGGCACGTGGGTCCCCTGTCCTGCTGTCTTGGAGTCCAGTTCACACTGGTAATGGCCTGCCACATGTTCAAATGCAAAACCTTGAGCACAAATGATTGTCAGCGCTCATCTGGACTCTTTTTTTCATCCCCTCTCACATTTTAAAATCTTATTTCATAACGGTAAGCCCAAGCCAGATGAAATCCCCCGACAAAAGAATCGAACAAGTCCAAATTGATCTCTTAAGTAGATCAATAGAAACTTAACTGAAATGGATTGAGGATTTTATCAAACTTGATGTAGTAGAACACTAATAAGATCGCTTCCAATTCACACATATAGAACTAAATTTTCAGCACAAATTGATCTGATTACTAAGGATGAATGGTCACCTTTAATAATGGATTAAGGCAGTAAAGAGTTCTTTTTTATACAAAAATCCTTGGCTTTTTCCCCATTAAAACTCATGCAAAAACCTCTAACTTTTCTTCTTATGCTGAATTTTATTCACCTCTTACTTGGTCAAGTTTTGCTTTAGAATTGTTCTAATTTTCTTAATTTGACTTTGTTTCTGCTTTTAAAAATCAGATATATCTTCTAAACCGTTTTCAAAGGAAAATTTTATAACAGGAAATCCCTGCTGATACAAATATATTGCTCCAGTAAACTATGATGGTCCTAAAATCTATTTGTAAAATAATGTAAATAATAGTAGTTGACCTGACAGAGGGTTTACTGAAGTGTTTACTATATATGTTTTGTTATTATTATTTTTAAAATTCATATCCAATCTTTCCTAAAAGATGTAGTTCTGTTAGTATTTACCAATATTGTTCAAAAATTTTACATGAAAATTTGCTGAGAAATCAGATGTCAAGTCAGGGTGAAGATTTAACACAATGACAGATGATGACCAAGAGTTGTACAGATCCAAGAAACAAAACTCCTAATCTACATGCAATGCACGTAAAAGATGAGAGGACCCAACCATCCCAGGGTCCTCTGTTGTAAGTTCAAATCTGGAACACAGTACAGTGAACTTTGCAGAGCCTGGACCCTAGGATAGCATGAACCTAGGATAGAATATTGACCCTGTAGTGATTGACACATTGTGTCAACTTGACTGGATGCCTGGTGGTCGATACATTTTATCAATTTGGCTGCATTGCCTGGCTGTTTCACACTGTGAGTCATGAGGGCCCCGCCCCAGAATAACTCATCTTGGACTTTATTTCCTGGCTTTCAGCACAGACTTGTCAGCCTCTAAGATTGGACCCTTCAAGCCGGGCGTGGTGGCTCACGCCTGTAATCCCAGCACTGGGGAGGCTGAGGCAGGAGGATTGGTGCAAGTTCGAGACCAGCCTGGGCTACAAAGTGAGCTCAAGGCCAGCCTCAACTGCATAGAGAGACCCTGTCTCAAAAAGACAAAAAATAAAAAAAAAATAAAAAAATAAAAAAAATAAGATTGGACCCTTCAGCTTTCTGTAGCAGATTCTTCTGTTTTCCGTTGCAGACACAATGGCTGACCATTAGAGACCGCTAAGAACCGGTAGAAACCAGTTAAGACCAGTAGAGACTGTTAGGGATGCAACACTGCAGTGAGTATAAAAGCCTTGGGACGGAATCCTTCAGTTGGCAGTGTGCAGATGCTCTCAGCACGCTTCCGCATTTGACTCTGAGACTGGCACATCTTGTATTACATCTGTTCCTCTAACAAAACGCTGACTAGAACAAACCCTTTGTTAATGAATCCATGTGTGTTCACACTCTTTTCTTTGAAGAAGAAACTCTCTCTGTGTGTCTCTCTGTGTCTCTCTCTGTGTGTCTCTCACTCTCTGTCTCTGTCTCTCTCTCTGTCTTTCTCTGTGTCTCTCTCTCCCATTCCTTACTTTACTTCCTCCCCTCCTTTCCCTTCTCCCTTTCAGAATCTCTCCTTCTGCCCTCCCTCTCCCCCCTTGTCCCTCCTCCCCCACGGTATGAGACTGTAATGACATCATCTCCTTACCCATGTTATGAAAAAAGACCTCAAAACCAGAAAGCATTTCTGTGCCTAAAAAACCACTCAAAATGACCAATCAGCACTTCAAGAAAAGTATTTTATGTCAGCTCTCGTTTCTGCTTATCGGTAGGTGTGCACTGAATTAGAAATCCTTAAGCATCTTTGTGTTGCACAAAGGGAATGACAAGATAAGACATGCAGACTCCTTTGCTTATAGGCTCTCAGGTGTACTTAGTTCAAAACTGTACAGTCTGTGTAAAATGTTCTGTATCTTCATACATCAGAGTAAGAATTGTTGTCTGGGGTGTCTCTTCCTTCATGTTTCCTTTTCTGTTCATCTTTGTTCCAATGGGATGAGGGAAAGGAAAAAAGAAGAATGGAGAAAAAAGCATAGATATATATCCATAAGATAGCTAAGATAATTATCCTACTAATTTCTGTTACTTCATCAAAAGGATCGGTTAGTGCTTCACTGTTTGATTAATTGTGCATGCCTGTATCTGATAATCTGAACAACTACTTTCAAAATAACACTATGCAATATAATAGCCACTGTTAATTTCCTATCATCTTGTTTTAAAATTCTGTATTATTTTTATTGGGGTTTTATTCTCTTTAAAATAAAAAAGATGAAGTTATTAATTTAAGGACATAGTGAAAAAGGTAGAAGTCTGGATTTTGATTCATCATAAAAATATATGGAAGCTAATGGTCTTGTTAAGCCTTTTAAATATATACCTACTGTCTATTTGAAAACAATTTCAGCACATAAGAACTAGGGTGTATGTGTGTGTGTGTGTGTGTGTGTGTGTGAGTGTGTGTGTTCAAAAGTCTAAATACCTATAAATTTACAATATAATTTTCTTTTAAAAATCAGAATTACAGGAAGCATTTCCTTGTCTAATAGCGATTTGGGGATTTTGGGGGATCACTGGACCTAAAACCAGTACAAATAAAGTTACAGTAATATCTTTCTACATGCTGACATTGAGAAATATAAAAATGAACAAAGCATTGCGCAGATTCTGAAACGGCCTGGAACTATTCCTTACTTTTCTGACAGCAGTCTACCCTACTCAAAGTCTCTACTCTTTCTAGTTTTTTGAGAATAGTTGTATTTTGATACTAAAATTCATTTGTAACCATAAGAGACCTAGAAGAGTAAAAATGATTCTGAAATCAAAGGCAAGGCATGGGCCATCATGACCCCTGACTTGGAATTAGGCTGCAAAGCTACTATGATAAAATCAGCATGGTATTGGGGCAAACACCTCTGAGTATCAGTGGAAGACACAGAAACAAGTTCAAGAACACTCCACCACCTTATCTTTGAAAAAGGATCCAACCATCTTCTCCAGAAGCAAGCCTCTCTAATAAGTGTTGCTGGAAAGATTGTATTTCCACACATTGAAGACTGAAATTAGACCCCCATATTTTACTGTACATTAAACTAAAACCGAAACTGATCAATGCCCTAAATATTAAAACATAAATACTAAGTCTGATGAAAGTTAGAATAGGTAAAACCGTTGGAGACAGAGTTGTAGGTATAGATTTTTATGAACAGGACCTCAGTGATGCAGAAAATATTATAAAGAATCAACAACTAGACTTTTGCACAGCAAAAGAAAACACAGAGTGGAAAAAAAAAAAGCCAAACAAGATAAAAAAAATATTTGCCAGCTGTTCTTCCTACAAAGGACTAGGGTCTAGAATATATAAAGAACTCAATAAAATCAGATTTTCTCTAGTCCCAATACTTGGGAGGCTAAAGCAGGAAGTTCACCATGAGTTTGAGGCCAGCCTGGGCTACACAGAGAGTTCCAAGCCAGCATGAAATGCACAGTGAGACCCTGTTTCAAAAAATAAAACAAAATAAAATCAGACTCCCTAAGTTTAAAGATAGTTATTTGAAACAAATAGATGCTTCTCAGCTAAGGAATTGCAACTGTCAAATATTTGAAAAAAAAAAATATGTCAACATCATTTATCATTTGTCATTTGAGAAATGCAAGTTCAAACAACACTGAGATTTCATCTCAGCCACGAAAGAATGCCTATCAAAGTAGCCAATAGCACATGATAATGGAGCAGTGGGGGAAAGGAACCCTTCACCAGTCCTAATGGTAGTAGAAATTGTCAAGAGCCAATATGGAAATCAGTATGGATATTCTGCAGCAAACTAAGCCAAAGGTTCCATTTGACCTTTCTATTCTTCTTCCTGGTATCATTCCAAAAATGTTAAAAGTCCCATACCACAGCAATATATATGCACCCATGTTTATAGCAGCAATTTATAATAGCTAAACCTTGGAAACAGTCCAAATGCCCATCAACACATGAATGGATAAAGAAGATGTGGGTTTTATGCAAAGTGGAATTCTACTCTGCCATAAATAAGGATAAAGTTCAGATATTACTAGGTAAACCAGTGCACCCTGAGACCATACTCTCAAGTGACATAAATCAAACAAATGTGTTTAAATATGCATTGTTCTTCTTGTGTAAGAAACCAGAAGTGTAAATGAGGATCATAAGTATCATAAGTTTTGGGAAATAAAAAGAAAGTGTTAAAATGGGAAGGGGAGGTGGGTTGAGTGGAGGGAAGAGGAAAAGATGGAAATAAAGCTTGTGTAAATAAGGAAGAGAAGGCTGGCTGAAGGAAGGGAAAGGGAATGAGGGAAAAAAAAGAAGAATCAAGTTATCCACGTACAAATTATCTTTGGTGAATGATCCTTACATACATCAAAAGTATACCGACAAAATGATTTTTAAGAGAAAAATATAAAAGAGAAAATAATTGTACTTTATTTCTATGACTTAAAAAGTAACAATATTGTGAAATATTTGGAAAATCTGGAGATTACAAAAATAAACCAAAAAAACACATGTAAGCCCACAAGCTACATAAAAACTCACATAAAACATCACTTCTTTTAAAAGAAACTGCTCTCTGGTCAAGACTAAAAATTTTGGAACTGAGAATTCAAATAAGAATTTTTTAAACTTCTAACTCAGTGTCTAAATAAATGGTTGAATATGATTTTGTTTCATGCAAGAAAAAGCGACCATCTCAAAAATAAAAACCGCAAGAGACAATATTCAAGAGGTACAAAGGGAGGATTGAACTCAGGACCCTGTGCTTGCCAGGAAAGCATTTATTCTACTGAGCTATCTCCCTGGTCCCCTCAATTTTTATTAAGTAAGGATGCTATTCTGATCTTACCGGGCTATGTGGGGGAGGTTATAGAGTAGAACAAGATGATAAATATAAATGACTCTGGCAACTAAAAGAACGATGCATCAGGCCAGCACAGTACCAGACCAAGCCAGCTCAGACCAAGAAAGTCATTTTCAAATGGATAAAAATGCATCTTTGACTTTCAATTATACGTCCCCTGGAAAGGAGTTAGGAGGTTGGGCAGGAAAACCAGAGGGTAAGTTCTTTTGAGAGGTCAACACCAGAGCACACGACACAGCACGGGTATGGATAAAGAGGAGAAAGTAACAGTAGAAAATATTTCATGTGGAAGAGTGGAGATGATAGGAGGTGAAGGTGTTTGCTGACTTTAAGATCAAGCATTATTGTTTCCCTTCCTGCAGAGTCCTTCAAGGAACATTTTTGCCCTCCAACCCAACCTGGAAACTCTCCATTGAGCTTGGGAGTCAGTCTGTGACTTATTTAAGCCCATGAAATGTGCGTGAAATCATGTGAGCTAAGAAAAGACAGAAGCTTTAGGAATCATTGCATGGTCTCCCATGTCTCTCTGTGAAGAGACAAAGTCCCAGAGACAGAGGCCTGCATCACCTTGTACAGAACACGGAGTGTAGAAGGACCATGGCCCAAGCTCACAAGTGACAATGATAATAACAGAGAACAATGAACGTTGTCATTATTAGTAGACAAGATTTTTGAGTCATTCATTCTGCAGAGTATAGGCTGTTCTGATGAATATAAGGTGACAAGGTTTTCACAAACTGACAAATGATGTAATAGAGGACACCAACAAAATGTTAGAGCTGAGAAAATTGTGGAAGAGAGGACTTTTAAAGCCATTTTCCTGAACAACTACAATGAAAACAATATGAAATATATTAATTATTGTAAAAAAATAAGTAATTATAAACCAAAACAATAAATAGTCATTTTCTCTGACTCTTCTGGAAGTCAAAGGATAAAATAATGTTCGAAGAATATTTGCAATGTGGTGACCTAAATATGTAAACATTCATATGTGCTTATAAGAAAGCTGAGTCTAACATCTCAACTGGCTTGTGTGTGTGTGTGTGTGTGTATATATATATATGAATGATCAGGCTTTTATAAGAATTCTTTAGAAGATAGTGTAATGGGGCCAGGGAGATAGCGCAGACGCACAAGTGCCTGCCTGACAAATGCAAGGTCCTGAGTTCAATCCTCAGTTCTGAAGAAGAAGAAGGAGAAGGACAGGAAGAGAAAGAGGAGGAAGAGGAAGAGGAAGAAGAAGAGGAAGAGGAAGAGGAAGATAAAAAGATGGTATAAGGAAAAAGGGAAAGTCCAGTATTTAAAATATATTCAAACCTTATCTCCTTTCCCCTCAAGAAGGAAAAGTTGTTAAATGCTGTAAGATTTTTGGTAGACCCAGATATGAAATAGAGAAATGTTAAAAATGAAAGAAAAACTACATAGATGTATATCTGAAGATGTTACATAGTCCTGTGACAGTCTTTATAATTCTAAAAGAAAATAAAGGAAGAGACCTTAGCACCACTTAAATTACCTTGCATGCTATACAATTAGAATTTTAACTCACTAAATACAGGGTCAGTACAAAACAAATTCTGGGGGAAAGGTCAAGAAGGACAGACACAGTTATGCTTTACACAAGATGTTCATATAATTCTCTAGGAGAATAAACTGCAAGTGGAGAGACTAAATTGAAGGGATAACTCCTATATAAACATGGATGTGGGGAAAACGTCAGCCAAGAATGTTGGATATGTATATATGTGTTTATCCATTCATTAGTGTGGTGGAAATTTCCCCCACTTAACAACCTGTTTGGTGCAGTATCTAATCCTTTTTATTAGCTAGTTACATTCTGTGATTTAAACTTACAGGGGAACAGAAAAGCAGTGAAGATATGGGAAAATGTTTTACCAAGGCAGTAAAGTGGGGAAAATAAATGCTTACACAATAATATGCTTTAACTCATTTGGAGTAAGTGCTGGCCATTAAATATAGTCAACACAGATATCACGCTGTGAATTACAGGGTCTTAAACGTCCCTTTAACTGATATTTGACTTGTTAGAGCATAATGGTGGGTGGAGAGAGGAGTATCACAATAAATAATAGAAGACAAATTCTAGGCCTGTCAGCAATGACTTCTTATGTGTTATTTTCACTTAAACATTGAAGGAAATGCAAAGGCATAAATAGAATGAAAGCCCACTTAATGAAGTCATCTTTGTACAGTTCAGCAGCACTGCATCTAAACTAGTTTCTAGACAAGACAATTCTGGCACTTAAATCAGACCTCAGTACTGGTTTTCTGGAATTAAAACATTTAATTCCTAGATGCACCTCTAGAAAATATTTTTTCTAGTGAGGTGCAAGGTCATATCATTTGCTTTTTAAATTTTTTTCCCCATGTTGTAGTGCCAAAGAAATCTTTTTAAGCTGAAAAGTTTTAGTCTATACTTAATCAGTGTGTGTTATAGATTAAAAGCTACTTAGTCACTTTGGAGTTTGAATGTAGGAATAAATCTAAAGCAAACAAGCGTGCACACACACACACACACACACACACACACACACACACACACACACACAATGCTTCCCTTCCAGAGAGTCTGTTGCCAACAATCACATACCGCATAGGTGCTCAGTGGCAGACCAAGTGCATTTTTCAAAGTATCCCATGGCTAAAACTCACTCAATACAGCTACTGTCTCTGTAATTTGAATGTTTATTTGATTGAGATGACTTTGCTGAGTTATATCCCACACCTTTAGAGGCATTTGTAGGTAAAGGGAAGAATAAAGACTTAATTAATATGTTTTTACTCTATGCTCACTGATGCTACAGTGTATCGTTTGCCAATTAGGTAGCTATGTTTTGTTGTTGTTGTTGTTGTTTTGTTTGTTTGTTTGTTTTTGTGGGACCAGGGTTCGAACTCACGACCTTGCACTTGCCCAGCAGGCATTTGTGCCTTGGAGCTATCTCCCCAACCCAAAGTAGCTATGTTACTGGCTAAGAATCTTAAAAAAAAAAAAACCACGTAGGAGGAGACCAAAATAGGCTAGTTCTGATCCTACTACCTTGAACAGGAAATCTATAATATTTTTGCTTGGTGATCTTCATAGCCCCGTAGAGTGCCCTTTAGGGTTCCTTGGCTGTGGTGTGACATGAGGAACACACAGGTGACCCTCCAGTCATTTCCTCTAGACAGTTTTCTGGATCCTTGACACACAGATCTGTCACAAACCCTAGGCTTCTAGTAGCCCTTTCTGGCCATCAGGGGCAATGAAGTTGGTCTGCTTAAAGACACTGGATTTGGGCCCGGCGGGATGGCTCAGTGGTCTAAAACACCTGCTTGGGAAAGTTTGGGCGGCTTCAGGGACCGCAGTTCAATCCCTGGCACCACATGCTGTGCCAGCCCTGCCCTCGGGGTGGGCTGAGGCAGCCATAAAAATGAGTGAATAAACAAAGGTTCTGAAACAAGAAAAAAATAAATAAATAAAATAAAAAATTCTTAAAAAAAAAAAAAAGACTCACTGGATTCGCACAAATGGAGCCATGCCCAGGCATGGTATTGTTGGCCTTGGACCAACACTAGCACACAGCAGAACCTGCTGTGCACATGTCCAATATGGTGGCCACTTAGTGCATGCGGCTATGAAACACTTAAAAGACGGCCTATCTAAACTGAGAGTTAATGTAAGTGTAAAATACACACCCCATTCTACAAACCCAGTCCAGGAAAAGAAATGACAAACATCTCATTGACAATATCTATATTAACTTTATGCTAAGGTGCTATTTTGCATATATTGCCTAGGTAAGAAAGATTATTAAAAGTAATTGTCGAGGGCCAAGGAGACAGCACAGTGGCATAAATGTCTGCCTGGCACACAAGGTCCCATGTCCAATCACCAGTACAGCAAAACAAAAATAAATAAATAAATAAATAAATAAATAAATAAATAAATAAATAAATAAATGAATAAATGTATCTGTTTACTTTCACTTTACTGGCATGACTATTGAATGTTTTAAATTATATACAAGATTTGTGTTTCATGACTCACATTAAATCTTTCCTGGTGCCACTGGTCTAAAACTTCTTATTTCAAGACTGGGTGTGGTGGTATACACCTATAGCCCCAAGTGCTGGGGAGGCTGAAAGCAGGAGGATCACTATGAGTCTGAGCTGTAAAAAAATAAATAAATAAATGAATACGTGTTCTTATTTCAAAAACTTCTTTTGCCTATGAGGGTTGAACACCTCTTATGCTCTCTTCATATTCCACAATATTAGATTCTCATGCTATTTTCTCCACAGACCCACGCTCTACAACCCGTCTTTGTTTTTCTCTCTACTAATTCAACTAAAAGTCCAGACCCTTTATAGGTTACTACTTCAAATAAAAGCATTTGTATGTGCAGAATCGTTAGTGCTCATTTGCGAGTCCCAGAAGCCTGATGTCAATCCCGTCTTCTTTTTTCTTGCCTTTCTTTCTCCCTGTATTCCTCATTGACCGTTCCTTTTCTTCTCCTTTCTCCTCAGGAACAAAATGGCTTATTCCTTTTCCTGCTGTGAGGTAGTTTAGCAAGCATATTTTGGTGGAGGCTGCTATTGATGTCTGTCCCTCATTTCTGAAGGCATGCAGTTCTCTCCTTCACAGGAAGCCTCGTGAATAACATTTTCCTTAGCTTTTTACTCCGGCAGTACAAAGATGAAAGTCACTGGGGAGATTTTTCATGTGTTCATAGTCCAGAAAGAGATACAGAAAAGTAAAAACAGGAAATGAAAATAGAGTAGGAAAATGCCTCAGGAGAACAACCCAGGGATGCTATGGAGAGCCTGGGAGCGGCGACGTAGCGCACTGAGGGCAGGCATTGATCGACACCCCCAGTAGCGACAGCCTTTTGGTCACACGTGCACCGTGCTCCTGGCAAGGGGCCAGGTGACTTTCATTATTCTCTCTCTATCCAATTCCTTCCTCCAGAGGTTTCAAATTTTAAATATAGATATAATCACAAAACCCTGCAGTTCAATAAAATCCTATAAAATCTAGAAGGATAGCTGAAAAAAGGGCACAGTCACCGATGCTGGTGAGAAGTGTGGAGTCCCAGGCTGTGCTGTTAGAAAACATGGTAACCCCAAGGGAGGCTTTGGGGAGCACGGAGTGCAGAGCACTGTTCTGGCCCCTCGGCTCCCCAGTGCGCTGCTCTCCTGATTTCCCGTCACTGACAAGCCTTCCTCAGTCAGTGTTTCAGGCACAGTCACCCCCACAGGCTGACCTCCTGTTCCTCTTCTCACTCCGGTCTTCTCCTTTGTGTCATGTATGACTCAGGTCTAGCACACTCACCCTGCAGCCTCCGCAGCATCCTGATGCAGGTTGCAGGTTCCCAGAGCGGCAGCTTTCCACCTCTCCTTTTGGTGGAGGTGTTGGTCCAGGTTGAGGTATCTCCACGTGCCCTTTCCACAATGAAGCTTCCTCCTGTGGGCTTTGCCAGTTAATAATACTAATTTTTAAAAGCAGCTAAAGTCCTGCGAGTTCTTACCTTTTTGTCTTGCTCTCCCACATCACATTTGTAAACTTCCAAGTTCTTCCAAATATTTTTTTATTCTATTTTCTGTGATGGGTGTAATAATAAAGATCTCCACAGCCAGATTCCTCCAGAGCTGTATGTTACCTTAGCAGATGTGTCTAAGCGAGAACTCTAGGAATAAGGAGACATCCTGGGTCACTCTCCTGGGTCACTCAGGTGAGCCAGGCCCAGCATAATCCAAAGATCTTAATATGAGGAGAGGGGAAGTTGAAGGGTCAGAGAACAAGCTGTGACAACCAAGCCCAGAATGGCGGAAGCCATGAGCCCAGGATGGCAGGAAAACTGGACAGCAAAGGTAATGACTGCATTAGAAAGGCTCCCCTAGGACCAGCCAAATCACTCAGCGGATTAAAGTGCCTACAAGCAGGTGCAGGGACATCCAGATAGCCACCATCACAGGATGAAAGATGCCCAGGACAGTGAACTCCCAGCACAGATTCGGAAAGTGGCAAGAATGAGCAGCTAAGTGAGTTAGAAGCAAAGAGGAGTATCTTTTTTTTTAATAGATGACAAATAATATTTTTTTTTGTCTTTTTGAGACAGGGTCTCGCTATGCAATTGAGGCTGGCCTTGAGCTCTCTTTTGTAGCCCAGGCTGGTCTCGAACTCGCACCAATCCTCCTGCCTCAGCCTCCCGAGTGCTGGGATTACAGGCGTGAGCCACCACGCCCGGCTTGATGACAAATAATATTAAAACGGAAAAATTACAAGTGATACAGGATTTCATTTAACAAACTAGTAGTACCTTTAAGGGGAGTGGCTAATGGCAATTTGCCTTTTACTGTAAGTCTTCTTTAGAAATCTAAATTTCTGTTATATTTTTCAATCATGCCTTCTTACCATAATGAATCACACCACCAGTAGAAATCAGTACACTCCTTCATCTCAGTCTTTTTGTCCATAGCCCTGGTTAGGGTCCTAGCATGTTATCCTGAAACAACTGCCCTACAAACCCTTCTTACACATTGATTCTGTGTAATATAGCCTACACTCAGAGAAGGCTTTCTGAGCACTTTGCCTTGCTTACCACTCAAAGAACTTCCATCAAGAGCCCTCACTGAGAACTATGTGGTCCCTAGTGACCTGATCTTCGCCCACTGCACCAGCCTGTGTATTCCCTTCCTACCTGAGATGCTGCTTAGCCGCCAATGTGCTCAGGATGACATCTTCCTTGACTTTCCCAGCATTGCACCTGCCAGCCAGAATGCTTTCTATAATCCCACTCCTCTCATATCCTTTTGCCTGGTGAGACTTTAATGCGTCTTTATTGAGTCACCTTGCCAGAATCTCAACTCTGTCTCTTAGATGAGATGTCCATCATTAATTGATTCCAGAACATGCCCTGCAGAAAATCTACCAGATCCACAAAATGTTGCATAAACTATCATTGCATTTGCATGATACATCTGTTTATGTGTGTCCCTTTCATCAGGCTTTTAATTACTTGATAAAATTGTGCCTTACCTTTGAATGTACAGCACTCAATTGGGCACGTGATAATTGGTTACAATGAGTAGAATGAGTTAAATTATTGAATTAAACCATATGGGTCTACGCAATTGGTTTGTAGCAAAGGGAAGAGATTATTTAACAGTAAATTGAAATAACATTGAGAAACTATGATAGAAATATTTGTTACAATGAAAAAAATGTAAACTATAGGGCATCACAACTCATTCAGTTTCTTGAAAAGTGGAAAATGCATCCATAGTAAGAAATATCCCATAAAGCAAAGCAAGATTTTAGTGCTAGATTTCCAGTTTAAAAGTGTGAATTATCATTGCATTTGTATGGTAGATAAGGCTCATGTTTGGTAAATGAAGGGAAAAGATTCTATAGGTTAAAGCTGTAATTTAAGATCCATATTCTTATTGGAATTCAGTGAAAATCCCTGTAATGATCTTCCATCTCTTCATTCATCTTATGTGGCTAAAAGGTTAATAGGCCCATCTTCAAGCTCCTTTCTGTTGCTTCATTTACTGTAAAGCTGAAGGTAAATTGTAGAGAATGGTTTAGTTGAAAATTACACTACTTGGACAGTCAGATCATGAGGCAATAGATTCTACCAGAGGAGCTGGACAGGGAGAAAGTTTGGTCAACGCTGCTTTTGCTCTGAAATCCTGAAAAGAAGAGTAAAGCCTGAGCAGTGAATAAAATGATTATGGTATTTTGTAACCTATATTGACAACGTTTTCCCTTGTACATGCATTTACAACAAATCTAATTTGCAAATCAATAATTCCACTTTGTTTCTGAAAGCTGACATTCATGGTGTATGTTCTAATTGCATTGAATTCATTCCAAAACACTGACTTCCTTAATAATTCTAAACAGTTCCTGAGCTGATGACCTTCACCTTGACCAGCTTGTGCAGCACTTCTGTGGCTTTGTTGTTGCTAGCAATGTTTTCCCCCATCTTCGGTCCCCTGGAGCTCTACGTGTCCCTCTGTGAACTACTTTAGCTGTCACCTGAGAGTGCTGGCTTGGTGTTTTCTTCATTGTTATCTATTTCTAAGTGTGCTGTGACTATTTTTTTAATGAGCAGAATAGATTTATTAAGAGAAAGAAAGCTCCTGTCCAAGAGAGGAACAAGAGTGGGTCCCAAGTGGGTAGTCCCCTGTGACTATTTTCTTTAATCAAGACGTTCTTGTCTTTTTTTTTTTTTTTTTTTTTTTTTGGTATTTTAGGGCAGGGTCTACAGAGACTACAGGTCTCACTACACACCTTGTACTTGTATTGGTTCTCCTGTTTTCAGCTTCCCAAGACCCAAGAGCTGGGATTACAGGCTTGTGCCACCATGCTCAGTCTCAGTCACCATCACAGAGTGCCCAGGGAGGCGGAACCAGCAAGGCAAGTTGAAGATCGAAGCACTGATCGCTATATCTGCCTAAGCAAGCGCTTTAAGCTGCTGGGCTACCTGGCTGGCCCAACTTTTGCTTTTAAGCTTCAGTTATTCATGATTTGAAACTTTGAAAGGCTGTGGCAGGCAGATTGCCCTTTTAAGTCCAGGGTAGGTAACTTAGCTTGACCTCATTCAAAAATAATAATTATCATGATTGTTTCTAAAGAATTAGAAGTATAGCTCAGTACAAAGGTCCTAAATTCAAAGGTCCCCAATCCCAAGAGTAAATAAACAAAATCTACTCCTCTGTGTTCAATTTCTGAGTTTTCTGTATAATTACCAAAACCTCCATGATATTGAATCCTTAGAATTTAACTGGTTTTCATGAAGTCTCTGAGGAAACTCAGTTTTTACATATAGCTTGCGAATATTCAGAATTATCTTTACTCAGAAATAATTTCATATTCTACACATTAATATGCTTAATTATGCAAGTGTATGCCCACCATTCTATATTTTCATGTTTTGTCGGTTTGATCTAAGCAATTTCAGAGGATGTTACAGTCTCCAAATCAAGAACTGGAAACTCAGCTAACTCTTCCTGTTCCTCTGCCTGCTGCTCCCTTCCTCCTACTCTTACCAGCACAGGAACTTCTGGAATCAAGAAATTAAAGGGAGTAATGAATTAGTCAAATTAATTGTTAATTAGGAGTAAAATAATTTTTACTAGCTATGACTTCATGGAAGGATTAGAGAAATGAAGCCTATAATTTGACCTACGTTATTTTACTCGATTTCCTAGTGGTGATAAAACTTCTCATTTATAATTCTAACCTTAAGATCCCTCCACAGTAAGGTAAAGCCTTGTCCTCATAGACAGTTCGGGTCCTGTGACAGACAGACAGACGCCCTCTATACCAAGGACATATTCATCACTAGTTCTCCAATTAATGAACATTTCTTCTACTTTAGCAAGGCAATAAATGCTTTTAAAAATCCACTACTTATGAAAAGACTAGCTATAAAACATTTATTGGTCAGAGAACAGGAATGCTTTTCAGAAGCTTTCCTTCAGAGACGTTTAAGATGTTCTGAACACTGTGTGCCTTTAGACAAGCCATTTAACTCTGTTCCTGTTTCTTTACTATAAGTCATATCCCATAATAAAGCGAATTTTTGACATTGAATCATATATCAAATTAGAATACAGCCAGTGTTTGAATGATGCTAAAGTCACACATAATGCGTTTCATAACTATTAGCTATTTATACTTCACTGATGGTCGCATTACGCTGTTGGAATGCTTTCCAATTTTTTTTTAACTTCTTTATGTGTATGTAACTTTACATATGTGTGGATACAGAAAACGTTTTTCACTTTCTCACCTGGTCAAAACAGTGCTTCTGTCTCTGTCTACTTGTACAGTGAACTTTGGGCCACTATGGTACTCTATTTGGGACTATAATTTATTTATTTTTATTTTTACTTTTATTTTTATTTGTTTATGTTTGCAGTACCGGGGATCGAACTCAGGACCTTGTGCTTGCCAGCCTGAAGTTACAATTTAATACCTGTAAGTATAACTACATGGTTGAAGACTGAATCCTTCTCTTGACTGGGAGAGATTTATAGCCTTCAGCATTGCCTGGGAAGCCCGCATATGGAAAAAGAGAAGTTTCATAGAGTAACAGAGGTGTAGAGATAAGAAAATGAGAGAATGCTGTCTAGATTCCCATCTGGGGCCCTTTCTAAAGCAAGACTGGACCCTACGGCTGTCGGCGCAGTGGTTTGGTCCTGTTCCTCCTGGCCTGAGGCTCTCCCTACGCCTAGCCTGTTCCTATCCACCGGAAGCCTAAATCAGCCGGGCTTACTCCTTCCCTGCATGCAGCTGCTTCATTGTGACTGTATCAGCATGTTCGTAGCTTGCCTGCTCCAGGGCTTCATCTTGAAGAAGGTGCTGGGAGCGCTGAAGAACTTCATCAACGAGGCCTGCTGGTACATCAGCTCAGGCAGTGTGAACCTGCGGAGCGTGGACTACTGCCACCTCTCCCTCGTGCAGCTCACACTCCGCTGTGACCACAACTTGGCCATGAGGTAAACCTCACCAGGACATCCAAAATACTACAGTGTGCTGGCAGTGAAGACATCATTACCCTAAGAGCTGAAGATAATGCAGATACCCTGGCACCAGTACTTCAAGCATCAATTCAGGTGAAAGTATCTGACCATGAAATGAAGTTAACGGACTTGGATGTTGAACAACTTGGAATTCCAGAGCAAGAGTATAGTTGGGTGGTAAAGATGCCTTCTAGTGAATTTGTTCATAAATGCCGAGCTCTCAGTCACATTGGAGATGCTGTTGTGATATCCTGTGCAAACGATGGAGTGAAAATTTTCTGCAAGTGGAGAACTTGGAAATGGAAACATTAAGTTGTCCCCAACCAGTAAAGTTGACAAAGAGAAGGAAGCTGTCAGCTAACTTTTGAGCTGAGGTACCTGAACTTCTTTATAAAAGCCATACCACTGTCGGCCATCGTAACACTCAGTAAGTCTGCCGATGTATTCCTTATTGAAGAGTACAGAACTGCTGATATGGGCATTGAAAGTACTATTTGGTTCCAAAGATTGAAGATGAAGAAGGATTTTAGACATACTTAAAATCAAGAAAATAAAACTCAGCTCTTCAAAAATTGCCTCTGAGATGTATTTCTCTTGTCACCAAACTTGCACCTGAGTATATATGTAGATACTGTTTTCTGTAAATAACCTATTTTTTTCCTCTCTTCTCTACACTTATTTAAGGAGGTCCAGAATTAAATCTTGTTGCTATCCTAGAAATACTGCCTTATCTAAATATTCTGGATGACTTTTATAACAAAAGGGCTTGACTGTATTTTTCAATTTAAGTAAAGTTATTTGAATTTCAAAAAATAAAAAAAAATAAATCAAGACTGCATTTCTGGCATTTTTTCAAGATATGACTAGATTCAGTCATGTACCCCATGCTTTGTTTCAATTATTTACGTGTGTTTCTATTGTTTGCATTGTACAAAACAATATCATCCAATAAATCACAGTCTTGTTAAAAGTAAAAATTGTGTCTTTGCTTCTGGGATGAGAAAACAGTGCAGTGATCATCGCTTGACATCTTCTCCCTTAGCACCTGCATCACTCACTAAGCCCAGGATGTGGGCCCTTCACCCAATTTGCATAAAATATAGGAAGGAAAGATGACATCAATGGAAGTATTCTGAAACTACAGTAAACCTTGTCACCATCTAAAATAGACATTCATGTCAAAACAAAAGATGCCCAGTGGATAGCAATGCACTCCCTTTTAATTCTTCTGCCTGGTCCATTTCCTCCCCAGTATGTGCCATGACTAGGCTCTCTTAAAACTGTTATTTTTTAAATACTATTTCCAGGGGAAAGCCATCCATTCTTATCAGTTTCAACTGTCACTTTCATTTACCCAAGTAATCAAAATCTATGTATTGGGAACCTAATATTTTCAAGACACCATGTTGGAATTGGTTCATGGGTACAAAGTACTAAAGTGATTTGAATCCAAGGGTCACCTTTATGAAGAACATTCCTAAATGGGATGGGACAGGAAGAGAAAGAGATGGTCTTCCCTGACCCTGCTGTTTACTTCCCTGTGGAAGGAACTACATCCGGGAAACACTTTTGATCTATTCAAGAAAAGTGACATCATGTTGATGAGCCTGGAGTACAAACAAAACGATTGCATGCATTTTCTCCATTTTTCTCCTAACTATTCCGTGCCCTAAGTTTCATAGGAGCAGGCATCCCCTAGAGGCTGAATTACTTAATTATAGCGCTGTCTGTGATAGGAGGAGCAAATATTTCTAACCCTGAAGTTCAGTATTAGAAGGTCTACTTGCCCAGAGCTCTGAGCCACATTCTCTTCTGTGAATTGTTATCAGCTGTAAGTGTGGTGCTTTGTTCTCCTGCCTGCCTTACAATTTTGACACATGTAATAATTGATTTCTAGTTCACTTGGAGTAGAGAGCATACTTAAAGCCTGCTTAAGAGTATTAATAATGTGGATTTCAAATTCTGTGGTCTTGCCCGAACCGTGACCTATGATCTAGTGACCAGGGAATGTACGCAGACGCAGTTCTCACCATCTCAAAGTCACCACTCCAGAAATAAAGATGGGATTCAATGCATACTTATCACACAAGGAAAGTCAGAAGTTTCTACGAATCTGCCCCTTTTGGCTACATCCTCTCTTATTCAGCTCCTTTGGTCTCAAAACCCTTGAGTCACCAAAGACAATCTGAACTCCATCCTCCATGCCAAGTCAGGCATGGACTCTATTATTTTGTCTCCAGAATTTTTCCTCTACCTGATCTGTCTTTTAATCTCAAATGAGACTTCTTCATATCTTTTTTTCTATGTAAAAACTCATAAGCTAGATATTCAAATTTCAGATTTTTATAAGCCCTCTGGCAGAGCTGATATGATCAATATTCATTTAACTCTGACCTCATTGTCTTGGGCGGAAATGTCTACAGTGATACCCACCTCAGATCAAAATTTCTTCTAACAATAGAATGCCTCTGTCATGAGAGGATCAACTCCTCTATGTGTGTTCTTTTCCATTGCACGCACACTGAATTATTTTATCAACCAAAATCATACTCACATTGGAAGTATGCACATCCCTATCATCTGAAATCAGATGCTATTCATCTAACTTTTCCAGCTTCTTAAGGACTATGGGAAACACCAGCATTTCCTATCTTGTAATGGATTCGAAACTGTGACTAAACTTCACAAGGACTTATATTGCATGTTCCTGTGGTTTATCATAGATCCATCTTGACCAACTGAGACCCTGTGAATTCTTGTGGTTGAAGAACTGCGATACATCCCTAGTATTATGGGATCCATTATTAATCATGAAGTAGGTACCAAGAAATGTAATGACTGAGAAACTTATAAATAAAATAAAGTAGCTGTCTTCACCTAGGAGATTCAATTCAATTTGATTCAATAATCTGAAATTTAAGAGTGATTTGCTCATCAGAATTTCTATTTGATCTTTTAACTTTCTCTGTTGCTCCAGGCAAGTCATTTTAGTGACTTTGGACTCGTTTTCCTCTTTCAGAAGTGGAAATAAGCCTTGCCATTTGTCTTATTTATGGCAAGTGGTGAGCAGCATCCTAGTCAACTTGAAGCACATGGTTAATGTAAGGTTTAATAAAAGTGATAAATTATATCTATTATGGATTTGAACCACCGTTCAATCTTTTCTGTCCTTTCATCTTTTGATTCAGTATTCTCTCACTGAACTCTGAAAAATTTTTAGCTTGAAAAATTGTTTTACTAATAATCACAGACTTTATACATTAACCAGTTCTTATTACTAAGTACATTTGGATGCTATCAGATTATTCTTTTAAAGAAGCTGATACATCACTATAAAGTTATAGAAAAAATTTGACAGTGGGACCAAAGGGATGGAATATATGAGTACAAAGTTATGGAATCAGGGAATCCTATTTTCTATGAAATATCTTTTAACTGCCCTAAAATAGTATCTTCATTTCTCAATTGCTTTAAGCAAAACTCTTGTTATCTTACTAAAAATGCTAATTGTCTTTTGCTATAAATTATGGAGTGGAAAATATGAAAAGATTCTTCTCCACATTTCTAAGGAAACAAAGAAAACTTGGAATAATTTTATTGTATTGAAAATGTTTATACTGAAACATTAGAATCAAATACATAGCTTTTTTCTTGTGATAACATGTCAGGCAGGTAGATTTGTTTATTACTTTGTGAAGTGCCCCCAAAAAAATCAATTTTGCAAGTGAAAATTAAGTAATTAGGTACCAAAAGAAAATTTATGAAAAAAGTCACAAACCATCCTAGAAATGACAGATACTGACTATTCAATAAACAAAATGTAATCTAACTTGTAAGGAAGGAGAGAACTGTGCTGTAAAAATTTCAGAAATAAAATTTCCCACATTTTTGGAATGTATAATCCTTCCAATTGCTTTCCCTTTTCAACATACACATTTTAAAGCCTGTTGCAGTTTACAAACTGTTTTGGCAGTGTGAACTAATTAGATAAAATACAGGAATAATAAAATAAGAACCTTGCTTTACTTAGAAGAATTCTAACTAGGGATGTCAGGAGTTCAGTGTTGTATAACCTGTGGACTTCACTTGACTGCATTATTTCTGTTACACAAACATAGACCAAAGCCTAGAACAGTGTGTCTGAAGCCCTTCTCCCTATTGCTCTCGGGAGACACAATCTCTACCTTGTCCTGGTACTCTGGCCTCCCTCTCTCCTCACATACGTGTGCAGATAAGCCTTGTGTATTGGGCTTAAGGCCTTTGTCCTACAGCTCATTCTTCTTCTAATTTTCTGTGTGCTGCCTCCTCTTTACCTGGGTAACCTACCCCCATCCTTTAATATCAACACAGACTATATCCTCAGGAAAGCTTTTCCCAAACTCCAGGACAAATCATGTCCATTTAGTGACATTGCTATTTCATGGCACTTAACACTTGCCCTAATTTGCAACAACACATTTCAGTGATTTTTAAAAAATTTTTCCACAATTATTTGGTAAATTCATGAAGTATACTTTATGAAATTGTTAACCACAAATCTCTAGCCCCTGTTTTGTTGAATAACACAGGCAAGGTGCTTAGGGATTTTTGTTGAATCAATAAATGAATAAACTTCAACTCATTTCTTTCATAATAACCAAGGTCTCCTTGACTTTCTAATTGGGCTGGGCCAGGCTTGCTTTGGACAAGAAAGTAAGAAACAAAGAATAAATAAATAAATAAATAAATAAATAAATATATAAATAGGTGGCTAAGTTACAAAGACACCATGACAACAAAAGAATAAGAAGAAACATAACTGAGTTTAAGGTAAACTCCAGAACATGAAAGAAATTTTACATAGCCTTTAGATTTTAAGAAATTGAATATAAGATAATAATGACATGTCATATAGTTATAGTATAAATTAGTATGACAAAAGTAAAATTAATATATTTAATTTTTAAGAACAAATTTCAGTGAGGAGAAAATAACTGGCTTTCCACATATTTCTTAGGTGTAAATGCAATTATATTTAGCTATTTTATTATAGCTGGAGGGAATTTGATCTTTGTGAAGTTTAGCCTACATTAATAAGTCCTGTTTCATGCCTTTCAAGAGATTACTAAACCCTAGAAGCTAACATTTTAAAGCACAGTGAGTCTTAATTATTTTTTCTTTCTCAATTATTTAAACATCAAACATTCCTTAGATCATAGTTTTGGCTGACGCCCCTGGTGACCACATGTTCTTAAGCTTAAGACCGGAAAAACAATAACAAAGCCACGAACACTTGACGTCCAAGGTCAGATGTTTAGAGAGCCTGCAAATGTAATTTTAGGGTGTGTGGAGGCAAAATCCAAAGCGCACTTACCTAGCTCACCCTGGATGACCCACCCCGCCATGTATACATTGTCATCTCAGCTCCACTACTTCAATACAGTCCAAAAAATTCAAGTCATTCTGGATATTCTAGTTGCAAAAGTTTTTGTGAATAGGAATGAGCATGTTTAAAAGCCTAATGAAAGTTCCAAAGGAAATTACTAGATATTTTTATCCAGCATATGTTCAATCACATTCATTAATTTTAAAATAGGCAGAGCTTCATAACACATCACTGGTATTTCTTTTCAAAATTGTGCAAACTTCACAGGGGCCAGGAGTTATTAATTTATTTCATCATTAATTACCCCAAATGTGCAAAAAGAAAAAAGTGCTGCTTAATCTCCCATTTCTATATCAAAGTAAGATTTGACAATCAAATTTTAGGCTTTCTCCTGCTCTAAATTGCAGACCATACAGATTTTTCAAGACACTATTTTTAAAATATTTTACCATGAATATAGAACCCTAAATGTTTTAATTTACAGAAAGGACCCACAGTAACTTACTTGACTAGAGTTTATTTCTACATCTGAAAGAGAGCAAGAGCAAAAGTGAGAGTAAGAGTGAGGCAGAGGGGGAGAGAGAGAGAAAGGGAGGGAGAGACAGAGACAGAGAGTCAGAAACAGAGAGAGACTTCCCAGTCAACTCACTTCCACTGTGGAGGATTATCATAGAAATTTTCTTTCCATGGAGTCTAATGAATAGATGATTAGTTAGATCTAGAATGTTCTCCATACTCTCCTGTGTCCAAAAGTGTGAGTCTTGGAAAGTGATTAAACTGTGGAAGCTTGACACTCTTCATTGGATTCTTCTACTAATGCACTAGTAGCCCCACATGCTATTCCTGGCTGGCCCGCTGGGGACATACCCTCATACCCTCATTGCCTAGCCCTCCTTTCACTCTTTCCTTCCTGGTCACCATGACATAAGTGGCTCTCCTCTGCCAGGACAGTGTTCACCATGGCTTTCAGAACCCACTGATTATGAACTGAATCCTCTGAAACTATGAGTTAAAATAAACCTCTCCTGTTTTAAGTTGCAAGTGTCAGGTATAGTGTCCCAGTGGAGGGAAAATGACAGGCACAGGTGGCTTAAATTTGGAAGTCATAGGAGGGTTGTTCTAAGAAAATCATAGGAAATCTTCCAAGTTCATCCACTGAATTTACAAATGTAATCAACATCAAGTATCTAGTATGGTTCACCTATAGCATTGGCAAAGTCTCAAAACAGGCAGGTAATTGAGACCACTAAATCAAACACAGCATTGTGTGTTGAGAAAAATGAGGATGAGCCTCACTTGACAGAGGGGGTCAGGCATCAGGGCCTGAACCAGCCTAGGGAGAGCTTGTAGGGGCAGCGACCTTTGGAACTTGGCTGAATGTTGGGTAGAAGCCAGCTAGGTGTGAAGTAGGCAGATGAGGAAAACAAATTCTTATAAGAATCTGAAAAAAATAATCTCAAGCTTGAGTAGTAATAACCACAATATCATTTCTTCAGTGAATTTTTGAAAAGACATTTCATATGGTTGCAGAGAATGTGGAAATCTTGAGAGAGAAAAGAGACAGTTCTTCTAAGAAGGAATTAGGATTTCATCTAGAAAATTTTAAAAGGGACAAATAAGTGTGACACTGCCACTGTTTACTTCATGTGTGCCAAGATGATCACTCTAAGGAGACATGCAAAAGCTGAATTATAAGAGGCAAGATTCTTATTAAAGATACAAGAAAAAGTGGAGATTCTGTAACAGCCCAGGTGAAAAGAGCAATGAGCCTAGGTACCTCAGAGCAGAGGATGGGTGAGCGTGGGCTGTGCAGAAGCAGAGTGTGCAGCACAGGATGCCGAACCTGTCACCGCTTTCATTTTTCAGTGCATAAAGTTGCTGTGACCAGGACTGCATCAACAAACTTGCTGAATTCATGATAGATAAATATAACAAGTAAAACCAAGGCCTTCGATTTAAAGGAATATCCACAGTGTTAAAATGACAGTGAGGGTCGGCCAAATAGGTCAGAGGATTAAAGCACCTGCAAGCAGGTGCAGAGGACAGGGGTTCGATCCCAGGGCCTGCCACGCCAGTCCACCACTGGGGTGCGCTGAGATGGCAATGGATATCGAGCATAGTGGTGCATGTCTATAATCCCAGCTCTTGGGAGGCTGTAAGCTATCAGTCTGATCTAGTAGTGAGACCCTGAATACCCTATAGACCCATCCCTAAGAAAATACAGAAAAATAAATAAAGAAAATAGAACACAATGAAACACTACACTTACTGTGTAAACTATCAAACATTTTATTTAAATGCCAAATTAAAAATATTTTCCAGTAAAAATATATACAAAAACTGATGTATAAAGTGGTAGAAACTAGAAGCAGAACAGGTATACATATACATAAATACATCTGAAATTCAATTCAATGCAACTTTGAGTGAAGTCGTATTGCACCAAAATTCATTCCGTACAACAAAGCACGTGCGCTGAGTTTCTGACAGATGAGAGCGCGCTGACTTCGTCGCGTCTTCCCACTTACACAAACAGCCCGTAAACACCATCTGGCAGTGTGACCGTGGCACCAGCACTCTCCCCAGAGGGAAATCATTTCGCTGTAGAAGAATCTAGTTTATTTCACATATCACATGTTGGTACAGGCTCCAATGCCAAGGAACCCTAAGAAAAACAACACAATCCACAAAGAAAAGTCCCCCTGCACTCCTTGTATTCTCATAGTGTAATACCTCTGTATTCCTAAGGCTGTTGGAATAAAGATGAGGAAAAGCAAATTTGCTCCTTAAGAATGTGTCCATCACTATAAGGCATTGTGTTACATTTGCACAAAGTACACACCATCCTGCCTACTGTATTTCATTATCACAACACCAGAGTGAAGGCATGACTGCAGGGACGAGGCTCCAGAAGGTACTGGGGTCATTTTCTCTCTGCCGAATCTCTCTAGTCCTGTAATTTAGATCTCTATGCCAAACCCATCAAGCTCCCATGGTTTAGGGAATGGCACAAGGTCATGGCAAACACATTCCAGATGAAACTTCAGGAGTCAGCTGTCCCGTCAATTGCAATTTAGGCACAGATCAAAGGAGAGGTTCCCAACTGAAATAAACCTTGAGAATAGCTCATCATTTTCTCACTGGGTTCCACTGATGCAAATTATTACCATAGGACACAAAAGGTGTTTAAACATATTTCTACCTAGTACCTAAAAAGATTAATATGAACATACCAACACAAATGCGCACACATTATTTTATCCCTTGACAAGTGAAAAAAATCATTATAACTCAGTCAAATTTTAGACAAAACTCAAAAAAGCAAGGACTGGCGAGATAGCTCAGTGGACTAAGTGCCTGCTTAGGCAAGTACAGGGACCTGGATTCGACCCCCAGCACCACATGGTGAGTTGGCTCTGCCACCAGACAGAGTTCTAGATTTGTGGCAGATTTGTGGGATGACAGGCATGCTGAGGCCACTGAGTCTGGGTATGGTGGTGCACAACTGATGTCCCAGCTCTGGGGAGGCTGAAAACAGGATGATCACCATGAGTCCAAGCTGCATAGTGAGACCCTGTACCAAGTACTTAAAAAAAAAAAAAAAGCTCAGAAAAGACCCAGCTCTTATAAAGTAAATCCAGATTATGCTCACAATAAAAATACATAAAAGATTCATCATGAGATGGACTCTGAATTAATAACTAAAATCCATCTACCAGTGCATTACTACCGTGGAATCTACTCTATAAGTGAGCACCAAGCTCTGAAATTTAGACTTAAATCCTTGTCAGAAAGGTAAGACAGCTGAAGGTCACCACACACTCAGTACCAGGGGCCATTTGTCTAGCCTTTTTTGGCACATGTTTAATATAAAGCCACAGGTAACAACACTCAGCATCTATAAAATACAACTGCATGTTTGTTCACCTGTTTGGCACAGGAGAAAAACACATCTGATCCTTACATTTGTAAAGTTCCCAAAGGCCGTGAAGTATTGTATTCTGAAAGCATTACTATTGAACTGCAGTCCATCTACAGAGAGGGAGCAACTCGGGGTCAGTGTTTGTGCCCTAAATAAGCAAGATTTCAAAGCAAAGTATGTCCTAATATTGCTATGGATTCCAGGAACTCTTGAAGGGTAGGCATAGATAACACCCATCAAGAGTCCACCAAAGCACAGCAGGGCACATGTGGGACCCCAGTCACCTAGGAAGGAGGCTACCCACAAGCACCACAAGTTCAGGCTCAGTGTGGGCAACCTCACATGACTCTGTCTAGAAGATAAAAACTAGCAAAAGGCTGGGGATATTGCCCAGTTCCTACTACAAAAAAAGAAGGAGGAAGAAGGAAAAAGGAAGAGGAAGAGAAGAAGGAGGAAAAATTCAGTTTTCATGATGTATTAAAATTTAGTTCTAGATTTGCAGAGAATGTCGCCAAGAATCAACATTGCATTGAATCGCTGTGTAATATGTGAGTGTTTCCTAGCATGCTGTTAGTAAGTCCATTAGTAGGGATGTGAAGTCCAACTGCATGATCACATGAAAGTCAGACAATTTCTACCCAATCATATAGCTGTTATATGCAAAGACCTAACATATTTCCCTACAAGATGCTGTGCAAAATACCCTGTCACAAAAGGTACTCAAAATAGAGCCACCATGGCAAAACAAATAATTGCATTATTCTCTTTTTTTCTTCCCCTCTTTCATCATGACCTTTTAGAAGCTTCAACAGGAAAATGACTTATCAAAGAAGTCTTCTAATCAGTAAAGTAATTCACTTGAAAACTATACCTTAAAAATATAGTAGTGTGCATATTGAGGGGAAAGACAGTTCACACTCAAATCACTGCAGCCATCTGCATGTCTCTCAGATGCTTAATGCACCATGCTTTCCTGAGAGAATCTTTATCTATAAAATCACACAGGCAGTGACTGATACAATAAGTGACCTTGACCCAAAGAAGCAAACATATGCACATGTAGAAGCTAGCAATTCAGAGTCCGTAGCAATGTGCTTCATTTTAACCCAAAAACAACAAAAAAGAGGGGGGAAAATATCTTCCAAGAAAGCATACCTATGGGGAATCAAACTGAGAAAATGTAGATAATTATATAAATGAAAATTAGGCGGGGCATGGTGGCTCATGCCTGCAATCCCAGCACTCGGGAGGCGGAGGCAGGAGAATCGGTGTGAGTTCGAGACCAGCCTGGGCTACAAAAGTGAGCTCAAGGCTAGCCTGAACTGCATAGCAAGACCCTGTCTCAAAAAGATTAAAAAAAAAACAGAAAAAAAAAAAAGAAAATTAGAACTTATTTTGCATCTTAAGGATATCATGTCAAAAATAAGATACAGGGCATCATTAGTTTATTTAAATAAACCAACAAAGGTTCTAATAGACCAAGTTAATATTGGTATGAGGTTGTAAGGAAGATGTTTCACAGCATAGGGTAAATCAGTGTTTTCTGCCAGGACTGTGACTCATAATTTCTTTAATCTGTATCTATACTAAAAATATATAAAATATTGCATTTTAGATATAAACTAAGTTGAAAATGCAATGAAAGGAAGAAAGGATTACTTCTAAAAATTTACAGTTAAATTGTTTCTAAGTACAGCAATAACAAGTTTTGGCCTATATGTAGGTCATATTTTTAGGTATTACATATATTTAGATAGATCTTTAAAATACTGTTTATGGGGAAATTAAACTAAACTATACATATAGGTAATAATTCATTTATCTATATGTAAGCAACGTAAACAGAAACTATGAAAATGACACATGCATTTTAATTTATATCCACTATGAGCTTCTTGCTAGTTCCACAATACCATGATTTAATTGCTAATTTCAAATGGTTAAGAAAATAAGAAATAGCTCTGTAAACACTATCAGCATCAAAATACTGCACATTACACAGAGTAAAATGATGCAATATTATATTCAAGTACAATCAAATTTCTTGAGTCATCTACATTGAAATCCCAAAGCTCTTTATTATTTCCTAAACTAAGAAAAAGACCTGCAGTTCATTCAAACTCACTCACTATGTTTCCTTCCTTGAAAACCAGCCCATAATATCTGCCAAAGTTGAAACTTTTTTCTTTTCTTGTATATCATATGCTACATGTGAAAGCCACTAATGATTAGACATAAATACAACAGTTAGTGGATAACTGTAATACTTAAAATATATGTTAAATATACCATAAAGGGAGTTATTTTGCCTTATAATGACAGGTGCAGGTTTCATGGGGCCAGACATAGAGATGTGATTTTGCTCATCTACTTCAAGAAAATTAATATAAAATTCTTAGTGCAAAGTTAGGCACAAGATACTGGAAGGAACTTGTCTAAGCAAGAAACACCAAAATTAAATTAGCTTCCTAGAGTATTAGCAGACAACGCAGTTTTAGTACTCCTCCAATTACATTGTATAATGTCCAACAGCAACATACACATCTAACGATGTACTTCCGTTCATTTTCTTATATTCTGATCTTCAGTTTTCTATCCTTCTGTGTCTTACACCTGAACTATAAACAATCAATACTAAGAAAGGTCAGGATTGGCTCCCATTCTTAGCATTACGCTCATCTGAAAATTGAGACAAAATAATGGGTTTCTTGATGGCTCATCACGACTCACAAAGAGTTCTGCTCTGTAATTACACTCGTGTCAACCACCCACTGATGTATCAAATAGCAAGCGAGGAAACCGTTTCACTAGACACATACGACAGTCTGGACATCAGCTTCAGCACGCATAGTGTTAGAGAAAATATCACTGCTAGTGTTGCCTAATAAAGTGTGTTAATTTTGTGCCACCACAAACTGGATACAAACTACTGATTTTTACATTTGGAGCAGGGCTCCCTCATCTTTTCTAGGATGAATCTTTAGGCTCCTAAACAGAGACAAGAATGTTTTCTTACAGCTCACCAAGACGTCATGTGCAATAGGTTCGTTTTCTTCATTTGATCCGAAGAGAGCAAATCTGCTACTTTAAAAGGACAGTCAATATTGTACTGTAAGAAAAACATTTACTGTAATAGTGATGATTAAAGAGAACCATTCTTTATGTAAATAAAACTGTACTTCAATTTAGAACTCTTTACTTGATCTTTTAAAATCATAATCAAATGTCTGTGACCCTTTGCACTAAAAAAGAATTTCAAGAACAGTGCATTAGTTATCCTCTACTATATGACCTATTAAGCTTTTTGTATTATAGTAAGTTCATAATGTCTATATAAACATTCGTATATGTACACTGGCACAAATACAACACATATGGTAGCACACACATGTGTGTTTATGCTTATATATCAATATAAAAATAGAAAGACTTTGCTCTGTAAGAAAATATGTGAACACATGTATACAGGAAAATGTTTGGAAATATTGGATCTTCATATAATACTATTTTTAATAAGATCAATGAATATTAATTCATTGTTTAAGGAAAGCTTTGTCTTCTCACAGAGTGTCCTAAAAATAAATTGAGATATAAGCTAACCATCATCACTTTTTAAAAAATCTATTGGCACCAGGTGTGGTGACGAACACCTATAATCCCAGGACTCAAGATTCTCAGGCAGCAGGATCACTGTGGATTCAAGCCCAGCCTGGGATACATAATGAAGTGAAGGCCCACCTGAACTGCATAGTGAGACACTGTCTCAAAAAATCAAAATCGTCATTGTCGTCGCGATCATCATCATCATCATCATCATCATCATCATCATCATTATCTACTGGCTGATTTTCTGCCTGCTTAAAAATTTCAGTGGCAGGCTTGATCCCCTGCACCACATGCTGCACTGGCCCCGCCCTCAGGGCAGGCTGAGCCAGCCACTAAAAAAAAAAAAAAAAAAAAAAAAAAAAAAAAAAAAAAAAAAAAAAAAAAAAAAAAAAAAAAAAAAAAAAAAAAAAAAAAAAAAAAAAAAAAAAAAAAAAAAAAAAAAAAAAAAAAAAAAAAAAAAAAAAAAAAAAAAAAAAAAAAAAAAAAAAAAAAAAAAAAAAAAAATTCAGTGGCATTAGAAACTTAATGGTGTAAAAATTACTTTTGATAATAAGAGAAAAAATAACAAGTAACTGCTTAGTGATACTTTAAAGATATCTGTGTACCTGTACAATGATACCTTAAAGATGTATTAGAATTAAAAATGCCCGGGCATGGTAGAAAATGCCTGTAATCCTAGCACTCGGGAGGCTGAGGCAAGAGGATTGCAGTAAGTTTGAGGCCAACTTGGCCTGCAAAGTGAGCTCAAGGCCAGCCTGAATTGTGTAGTGAGACTCTGTCTCAAGAAGAAGACCAGAGAGAGAGAGAGAGAGAGAGAGAGAGAGAGAGAGAGAGAGAGAGAGAGAGAGAGAGAGAGAGTTCTAAAGCCAGTCTGTTTTTAATATAAGGGCATGTCAGGAATAACTAAGACCTGCAGTAGGGAGGAACAATTTTAAAGCAGAGCGTGCTTATTTAGTTCAAATGACCTAGATAGTGTAAAAATAAATGTGGAGAATTTAGTTTATAGAAAGAGATAGTAGCAAGACACATAGACAAGCTGACAAAATAAATCAGAAATAGGTATTACAGAACAATATTTGAAAACGTTATGCTATGAATAAACAGAAGATCATATAACGAATTTACTTGAGACTTAAACAGTAAGTTTGGCCAAAAAAAATCAATCTTGCATGTATATTAAATGTTATTAGTCAATTGGGATTGCTCCAAATTATAAATCATCGTTTCTACTTTGGCCATTCATTTATCTTGCCTTGTCTCTCTAATGGTTTAATCAGTGTAATTTTTTTTTAATTTCTTATTTTATAATGGATACAACTTAAAGGATAAAGCATTCTGGACATAACTGACCACTATATCTTAGATGTATACAAATGACAATTAAAATTGTGTATCACTATTTTGCTTTCATTTGAAAATTCTATAAAATTCTGACACAGTAACACCTGTCTAAAGCCACATGCACACTATTTCTCTTGCTTTCAACACACTTGTTATCAGTTATCTCTTTTGCAAGTTGAATGACAAATAAAGTGAGGAAATTACTGAGAAAACCTAGACTTAGAAGTAGAACTTTGTTTTAGAATCATGTTTTAAATCTTATTTAGCAGCGACATTCCTCCCTTAGTGTCTACATAAATAAATGTCTTCTCCTAATTGATCTGGACGGTTTTGTCTGGACAGATATTTTAACAGAATATAAAATGTGCAAAGGAAATTCACACGCTGTCAAAATTCATCATCATGGAAAAATAACCAGGAAATTTTTTAGATATTCAGAATTACTAGCTTTGTGTACTGACATATAAAGATGGGTTAGATTGAGTGTTTTCTTTATTGCTGTTTTTTTTTTTATCCAGTATTGAAATCTGAAGATTTAAAATGGCTAAGTTCATAGACGTAGTTCTCAAGGGTTAAGTTTAGTGATAAGAATTGTGGCTCTAAATTCTAATACCAGCTTCATAAAATAACCTGGCATGAAAATGGCATGGCACATTAACAGTGGAATGTCTTATAATGACTAAGACAATCACTAAAATATATTGTCAAGGGCTTCAGTAGCATAACTTCTGTATTTACTTCATAAAGAATAGCCCCTTGAAGTTCTCCCTTTACATATTCAAGAGAATAGATACAGGCTTTGTCTTTTGTTCAAATGCTCTTCGTATAATACATTAAACAATGATATCCAAGGGGAAGCAATGTAATACCAACAATACCAATATAAAATGTCTTTCCTCTTTGTTATAATAGTGATATACATTATTTTCCAAAAGAACAGAACCTACTTTTCACAGTTTAATCATCTACAGTATCCAAATATGTTTGTAAAATCCATATATACAGAAAATATCTTAGTCTTTGTTTTGAAGGTTCTTTGTCATAAGATAGAATATAGAAAATGACTACACAATTAGTAGTCTATCTCTTCAGTCATTTTCCCTAACCTCAAAAGTTGGCATTAGAAACTCAAGAACCATATAAATTTATGGTACAATTTGCATATCGGTATTCTACAAAGATTCAGTTTTGCTTCTAAACTTCTTATATATTAGTGTGATTATGCTAGGAGATGTAGACAGAAATAAATGATTCCTTTAGTCCATCACCGAAGTTACAGTTCTCCGGATTTGAAGACAGTGAAGTGAAGATTCTATTTTTGTGCTTGAGCAGATTTTCAAAACTCAATGCATTAGCTTATAACTTATCACAATCTTCTTCTGGTACAACTTCAAGTATTATCTGTAGTGTTCTGGTTATCGTGTCTACAAAGAAATAAAAATATGCATAGAAATCATACAGGTGAAAATCACTAAAATACAAATTATTTTGTATTAAGTACTAAAAATGCACAACCGCTTATTTTATACAGTACTTTCAAGAATTCATTACTTTCCTAGCACATCCAATTAACGTACTAGGCATTTCTGGAACTTCACATGACATTCTCTCAGCAAGAATGCATTAATGATTTGTAGTTGGATAAAGACTTTCAGTCACGAATGAGGAGGCTGAAAAACTTGTGACATAATCAGACCAAGATATAAGTAGATGTTCAAAAATTTTAACATATTCAGATTCAATTTAAAATTGGATTGTTCTTTGTCCACTCGTGAGATCACCGTCAGTTCCTCACAAAAAGTCAGAAGAATCGGGATATATTGCCCATTGTCCAACAAGAGCATGCATTGAGTAAACCACCTCCTTTCCCAGGTCCTACCTTGTCTCAGAAATAGAATGAGGTATGAGGACTAAATCTCTGTTTCTCAAGGTGTGGGTCTCCGTGGACCAGTCACACCAGGCAGCATCAGTACAGAAGATAGCAAGTTCAAGTCTAGACTTACTGAAAATCAGGCCCGCAAAAAGTGATTTTAATGGAGGCAAAAATAAGAAACTCATTTCAATGGTTCTAGAAACTTACAGCTCCAATTTGAAGAGAACTTTTTTGTTTTCCTTTGTCTCCACTACTTGTACAAAGACTTGTTACGTTTTGTGTCTAGTTGCCCTCCGCCCCCTACACACATACACACACACACACACACACACACACACACACACATACACACGCAAAGCCTCATGCAGGCATGGAATGGCTTCTGGAGCTTGTGACTGAATATTGTGGATGCGGCCACTGCACCCACTCTGGAGCAGATAATTTATATCACAATATATGGAAGAGAGAGAGGTTAGCTAGCTGCCTGAGCTGCTGCCCCTCCTTTTGCTCTCTGATTTTTGCTGCATCCATGAAAGAATGCTCTCTTTCATGTACCACTCTTCCTTGGAGCCATATGACTATGAACTAACACCTCCAGTAACTGTGAGCTACATAAACCTTTCCTTCCCTAATTCTGAGTGCCAAGTATTTGTCCCAGTAACGAGAGAAGAGTTACTGAGACAACCCTCTTCATGTCTCTCATAAGCCAGGAGAAGCCTAGATTCTATTCTTTTGATGAATCTCTCATCCGGATGTGTCTTTCCCCTCATCTATGCCTTGTCACTTGTGATAGCCCCTTGCAAACAGTACTTACGGACACAAAGAATGACCTATCTTTCCTTTACTTTAAAACTCAGTTCTATAAACTTGTCTCCTTCAGTATGTTACTTTTTAGTCTACATTAATAGTACATGATCTAGTACCATGCTGGAAAATGATAAACTCTGTGAAAATGTTCTGTAAGTAAAATTGTGCAGCCCACTCTTTCGCTGGAGAGCATGACACCACGCTCAAAACCAGTTAAGTTCCATATTCACAGAAAAGAGAAATGGTAAATGTATCCTACAAAAATAGACTTTTGTGAGAAAAGTAAATACTCATTCATAGTAACAGGGATGTGGCTTTCATAGTCAGAGGAGGCATGAAGGCTCTCTGACAGTAGTGTTTTGTTTTGTTTTGCTTTGCTTTGCTTTGTTTTAAAGCAAGCTTTTGTAAGCACTTACAATGGGCCAAAAGCAGCGGCATGAGAGAGCTATCCTGGGAGCCAGCCCTTGCTTCCTAGAGAGGTACTGCCCTAGTCTCCTGAGTTAAGCCCTGCATAGTTGCCTTTCTTACTCAACTTTGGCTCCTCCACATCCAGCATCAAATCTTTTTCCAAAGAGGTTTCCTATATTCCGGGATCCCCAGCCCTTTTTGTTTCTCTGACATCTTGCTTCCCACATCAGAACACTACATCTGTCCAGGACAAACAGAAAGCAACTCGGACCCAGCCTCTCTAATAATGTGTGCTATTCTCCTTCCTTGAAAACATCAGGTAGATTCTCGCCTCAGCCCAGCAGCACAGAGAAGGCCACAGAACCCCTTCTGATTCTGCCCACCCAGTCTTTTCTCTTTCTGCACTTCCTTGTGTTCAGTCAGTGCTGTTCACATTCACCCTTGCCTCTTTCTGTGCTGTTTCTTGGGTTCTTCAAAGTCAAGTAATGATCACCACAATCAAGCCCGATGCAGAGTGATAGCCGTTGGCCTTTGAGGTACCACCTGGAGCCCGACAGCTTTTCTTCCTTGGTCTTCTTAGAACAGTGAGGTCAGACAGGAATGTTCAGCAGAGCCAGCTCAGCCTCTAAGGATATTTCTGCTTGCCCGGCAAAGCTACAGCCCACGTGGCTGTGCAGTGCTATGTCCACACGCATGCTCACAATAAAGATTGCAGGTTTGGGATCATCAGTCCCATGTCGCCACTTCTTTACAGAGAGCCAAACAGTCTACATTTTGAGCTTTCAGTAGTTGCAATCTTCAAAGCGCAATAGCAGTCATAGTATTTTTTTTTTTAGCTTTACCTTTCATCTTCAGTTGTTTTCCTTGAAATGATTTAAAACAAAACCAGCTTGGCAAAATCTGATTTACTTAACCACACCTAGTACCAGAAAGGGAACTACAGCCAGGATTAAATCTTTGAATTAGCCCAAGGCCAATATGTCCAGGAACTTGAGTTAAGAACAATAATAAATATTAATAATAATTTTTAAAGGTTTGTAACTCTTTTCATAGGATCTCCTTTTATCACTACAATGAGGATCACTTGGGCTCCTAATGGTATAGGCAAGCTTAGTTAACTTAAAAGGTCACAATCTTCACAGAAAACCTGCGAATGCATTAGTCAGCTCCCAGTGACCTGCCAGAAATGAAGCCATCTTGACACAACACGAGCAGCTTATGCATCTAAGACTCTGAAATTGCAAAGTCACCATTCACAAAGACATCCTTTCATTACTGCTGTCCAGAATGATTTTTTTTATTATCAGCGATTTTGTGTAAATAAGGCTGTCTTCCATATCCCTCCTCATGAAGCATGGCCAACTTCTGGTGGCCCATACACTCTCGGTGGTGACATGGCTTGGCTGATAAACAGGGGCAGCCATGTGAAACCATGCTGCAGCCCCTGGAGGGAGGGAGTTTGCCAGGTCTTCCTATCTCTGTGCATTCGCATATGTTAGTGGAGTATCTGCCCCTTTTCTTTTGCGTGTGAAGGTTGTATGTCTATAAATAGGCAAATAACATCAACAGGCAACCAGAAGAATTAACCACTCTGCCCCAGATGGAAGGAAAAAGCTTTATATTTATCTGGCTATCCCCTTAAGAGTGCATTTTCCCGGAGATGCTCTCAGACAAAAAATGGTTCAATACTGGCATCCTGTGGCCAAACAGATTCATCAAATCTCTGGAAATCTCAGCTCCTCGCATTCTTAACATCCCTGGCTTTCTGTACCTAGCAGTCTCTCACTATTTTCCAAATGTTGCTTGCTTACCATTCTTCATGGAAACAGCCAGGGAAGATGTGTTTTGATGAACGCCCATTCTCCTCCTAAGGCTAATCTACTCACATATGTTAGACCAAACAAAAGTGATAACACAGGAGCTAAAGAATTTTGCAGAACAAAACAATGTAATATTAAATCACTGAGCACAGTGCTCTAAGCAAAGGCTCTCTCTGCCTCTAAGTTTGCTGCAGTTTCTTTCAAACAAAATGTACATTTTGGGGGAAGGATTCCGTAACCGTTTAAGACTCTATTGTTTTGTGTGTCTGTGTGTTTTGTTTTGCCCAGAGGCTAAGAAAATACTTGCTATTGCAAGCAATAAATATTATGAATTTTCTTTATTTTACTACCAGAATGCTGCCTAAGAGGGAAATCAAACAGAATTACAGAGGACTGTTGTTTTTTGCTACTCTTTCAAGGCAGCTATAAAGATAAAGAGTTACAATAATCATGGTTTAAAGGCAGGATGGCCATGCTCCCTGGTAAGTCTTAATGGCATTTTTGAGAACCAAATAACCATTCTGGGACAATTCCATTGCTACAAGTTTCACAAATGCCTAACCCTAAATTCAGAGGCCTTAGAGATGTTCAAAACATCATTAGAAACAGAAAAATAGCAAAACAAAACTCTGAAAGGTTTTACATGAGCATAAAAAGAATCAGAAAAGAATGACCAAATGTGAAGACTATTGGTTGGTATACAAGTGACAAAGAGTTGGTAGAGGACGCACACACATCAACAGAGGAAAGAACCCAGCAGCTGACTGCCTACAAACATGAAGAACAAAGTGCCTACTAAGTGGGACTGGACAAGAAACTTGCTCTTTGACATGCTCCTCTATTTCGTCCTTCAACTTCACAGGTGTAGTAGCTCCTTCTTCCTAAATGTTCCATGGTGCTCACATATTTTCCCTGCCTTCAGCATGGATCTCATGGTGGTGAGCACCAACCCATCTTAATCACTGATACTAAGTCAAGCAATCTTAGTGGTAAATGTTATTTGACAAGATCTCCCCCTCTTCAAAATAGACTGTATATTTAGTATCTCCAACAGAGAAATTTGAGCTAACCATAGTCTACAGAAAACTAATATGGTTTAATAAGAAATAAAGATTAGACATATTTTAATCAATCAGTGTGCTTGTGTTAGCCTTGAGAAACATCTAACTTGTACAGTGGCATTGCTCTAGGGAATAATGTTCCGAGGTAAATTGTAAAATCCAGATAGAGAGCCAGCCAAATATCTCAGTGGACTAAAACACCTGGTTAGGCAGAGTGCAGTGGCCAGGGTTCAGTCCTCAGTGTGCAGTGCCATGCCAGCCCCACTTTCAGGGTACACTGAGATAACAGTCAAGACTGGGCATGGCAGTGCATAGCTAAAATCCCAGAACTTGGTAGGCTAAGAACAGGAGGATCACTACAAGTCTTATCTATGTAGTGAGACTCTGTAGACCCTGTACTAAATACATAAAAAAAGAAATTAAAATCCAGGATAGGAATAGTAGTCTAAAGATACAAATTCTAATTAAAAATAGTAGAAACACTGTATTTTAAACAATCGGCTTCTAAATGAGTTTGTGTGAAACGTTAGACATTCAAAGTCTCCATTTCACAGTGATAAACACCAATCTGTTTGATTACCTCTCATTTTTCATGAAAACACCCAGGTTTTCTTTCTGCACTCCCATTACTCATTGATAATTTTGCCAGAAATTCCTAGATTTTTAACTGGAATTTTAAGATTTAATTATAATAAACTTAGTACATTCAGACAAGGAGCTACAAAGCCAAAGGGAAGTTTTATTCCAAGTTCACCAAATTTAGGAAGAGAAAAGCAAGTTCTCCTCTGTCTATACTTTGTTCTCCCCAACCCCTAATTTTCTCTAAGACCAAGCACCCAACTTAGAAGGAGCATAGACTTTAAAACCCAGCAGTCATCGGTTGAAGTCCTAGTCCCATGATTAAAAATGGGTCCAAACAAAAATAAATCCCCATCTCCCTGTGCCCTGGCATCCCCTTGCAGGTGGGAGTAACATGCCTGGCACAAGGATCTCACTGGGAACTAAGGTGGTGGCACAGGGAGGGCTTGCAGGAGCCACTGACGCACACAGGGTCTCACCACGCTTCCTGCCCTCCAGCCCACTACGCTTCTCCTCCTCACTCTTGCTGGACACCAGGTTCCATGGGGTTCGGGCATCATCAGTACCTTTCCCATTCTCAGAGCCTTCTGCCTTAGCTGTGCTCCGACTCCGTCAGGCCCACTGGCAGTGGTGCCCAGACCACCAGCTTCAGTTCTCCATGTTCAGCCTCAACCTTCCCTCATCCATCCTCACAGCCCCCAGGCAGGCTGTTCTGAAATATGAAACCGCCTAAGTGTGAACTGCCATTCACCTACTTTGTAGCTGTGCAAGCTGGGAAAGGAGATGTGAATACAGTGACTGAGGAAGGCCCTAAGAGTGCAAACGCGTGGAAACGACACTGTAGCAGGGAACTCTCGTTCTTCTCTTCACTGTTTGCTGTCATCTTGACCCCATTCTGAGCAAGGTCATGTTTATAACTGATATTTCAGACTTTTGTTGGCCTCTGTATAAGCCCCCAACAAATCTCACATCACTCATCAAGTTATAGGCTACGATATAAAAACACAAAACTGCATTCAATCCAGAAAACAATAATTAAGTTACTAAGGGATTCAAATGAGCAATTGGGTCACATACAGAATTTCTGATCTGATTCTACCTAAAAAGCTTTTCTTTCAAGACGCGATTGAAGCAGCCCAAATAAAGCATCCAATCATGACGTGGTGGCTGTGTCCTCAGTGTCCTTCCCGATTTTTCTCCTCTCAGTCCTAATTAAAATGCAGTGAGGCATTCCAGGAAGCTATTGTGCCATTTGCATTTTTTAACTGCGAATTATTCCTGTTCCATACACACACGCCAGGCGGAGGGGTGCACTCCTGCAGCCCTAGCACTTAGGAGGCTGAGGCAGGAGGAACGCTGCCAGACGGAGGCCAGCCTGAACTTGGAAAGACCTGGAAAGTCTTACCTGACATTCTTCTGAACCACTTGGGTTTCTTGTCCCATATCACAAAGAGATAGTACGCAGGGATCCCGGTCAGAGTGATGACAAAGCCAATGCCGGTACTGAACGGATCAGAGTAAAGAGAAAGCACCACCATGAAGAAGCACGTGAAGGAGAACAAAGCTGGGATGAAGAGCGGCACCTGGAACAGGGCACAGAACACGGTCACTGCGGACGGAGTGCAGGGCTTGGAGCTGGGCTCAGGCTGCGCGCATGTCTGCCACGCGTGTGCTGTAGTGACACATTACACACGAGCCTGTGCTCGGCGCCAACCCACCTGGTCCAGAATCTCCCGTGTGGAACACGGAACGGACTCATCATTCTTCTCTCGCTGCATTTTGTTTTGATTTAATTTAAATCTTTAGATAGACCAAGTCTGAGTTTTGCGAAAGGGGTGTTTCATTAAGGATGATCTATTTGAATTGTTTTGCTAGTTAAGTACCATTATGATTTAGGGTTTTGATTTGAAAGATTGGCTCTTGGATAATGCTGGTTAGCATCCACTGTTAGATGGCACCAAGAGCGCTAGCAGCTTGTTGCACGGTAAAGCCTTTCAGTGCATACTGATTTTCTGTTGAGATTCACAATAAGGATGGACAGGAATAAAACGGGCCGACTCCCATCCAACCACTAATAAAGATGCCTCCCGCACTAGGCGATGAATACACTTAGAAGCAAATTCTGACAACATTATCTGTACTATTTCTTAAATGCAAATAAACAGTGAGGTCAAATCAATCCATGAACACCAAAGACTGAAGGAGGTGCCAAGCCCTTTTGAAAGAATTGTTAATTATAGTAAATGAATACCCTGTGAAGTGGTAAATTTATATATTCTCCCACCCCATGCATATTAAAATCTCATTTCTTTAAGATACAAAACATAGGTAACAAATAATGCTACATGCAAGTGCTTAAAATGCCTGTCTTGTAAAATAGCATCCTTTCCAGAGTTATAATTAATGAAGCATCTGCTTCGCTTTTGCTCAGCACAGCATATTCACAACTATTGAGCACGAAGACGGATGCAACCCATCCTTTGATTCACCCAGGTCATTGGACTCATTCACAAAAATTCAACATAACAAACAAATAAACAGTCACACTTCTTTTTGAAAACGTAGCCTATAAAGTTCAGTTAATCACTTTTTTTAAAAATACACAAATGTTCTTTTCGTCTAAGTGAAATTCCTAGAAGGTGCTGTGCGTAAGCGCTAAACATTCCATTGCACAGGACGCTGCCGCCATGAACCTCCCATCATCAAGTTATGACAAAGGGAGGGCTGGGTATTAGGAGGAAGATTTATGCAAACCCATCAAGACTGCTGAGGTTACCTTGAAAGGACGATGCATATCTGGGCGTTTGTACCGAAGATAAATCAGCCCAGCAACTGCCAGCCCAATAAAAAACCACCTGGCAAAGCTGAGGAAATTCAAAAGACTGTAGAGATCTCCAGAGAAGAGCATCACCATCGTCAAGGGGTGCTGGGGGAGGGGAGAAAAAACAAGTTTGGTGACTTTAGACATGAACATAGATGATAAGAAACAACATCACTGCACATTATAATTATTACTGTTATCTTCTCAAAATAACTACTTGTACTGATAACCTACTATCATGGTCAAAACCCAGACCCCTAGCTTCTTTTCTACATTCTGCTCTTAAAGTCCCTTTACACCAACATCATTATCCTTTAGTAGGGTGGAATTTTAAAAGGAGCTTTTGGTTTTAGTTCCTTTTCCGTTCCTGAGAAGAGAATCTATTTTCAAAGGGTAAAAGACAAAATACTCAGTCATTCTAAAGGTGCAGACCCGGAGATGGAGGTGATTAGGAAATACCCAATCACAGACACTAAGTGTGAGCCTCATTGGAAATCTCAGAAGAAAAGCTCTGCCAGTGTTTGCTGACGAACTCTTGGCTGTCCACACCCGTGAACACAGCCACTTCTAGGTGAAGCCACTGGCTCCTGGGTGCAAAACGTTGACCTTTTCATCCTCCACATTTGCTGTCCCTGTGTGCTTGCCATGTGTGACCCTCCGGGCCGCAGAAAAGAATGGAGTGCTGAGAGCAGCAGAGCGGGCGCGTCACTGCACGCGCCAAGGACAGCGTGACTGATGGCAGACGCTTCAAACGAAAGCCTCTTCACGGAATAATACATTCTGTTCCCACAAGTGACGCTACCGTCCAGATTCCTCACAGAAAGTATGCAGTGCATTAAGAAGAAATTTCAAGGAAACATTCTGAAATAAATTAAGTGCACAGGGAGGGGGGAGTGATATTCAGTGTATTCTGTGGGACCTCTGACCACAGATTCCAGTAGATAATAATGTTATGAAATTGTAGGTAAAAATCACTAGAACGCTTCCAATGGTCATCTGAGGACTTTTATACCTTTTACAGTCTTTTGTATCCCACATTTCATAAGCACTTCTCTGCACAGAGGATTCTGCAACTTAAATGTGAGTGTTGGTGCTTTTCTTTCTTTCCTGTACAAAGAATCACTGCACTATCTGGGATTTCATCCACTGTTTTTGTGCAATTCATTATAGGGACTCTACAAACAGATATCCAGGTAGGTTGTTTGTTTTTGTTTTTTAACAGTAGGTTTTAGCTATGTTTTCTGTGAGTAGTTGGGACTTTTTTTTAAACCTCTATGTCTTTTCCTTTAGCATTTCTGCCAAGAAGAGGAACCATATTAATTATTTTCCTTAGACCTTACAAATTTCTACAAAGGTAAAATAGATGTGATGTGGTTCATGCCCCAAAGCATCAAAAATCCATCAGAAAAACCAAGAAGAGGGAAGCAACGGAAAGTCTTCTGCCTCCCACAGTTCACCACGACACACACAGAGCCAGTGAGAAAGTGAGGCCTCATGGGAAGTCTGTTTGAATTTCCCTTTGCTAACTTGCTACTTGAGGTGTTAGCTAGATAAGCTTGTTAATATGCATTACCAAAACAATAACAGCTGGCAGAGGAGTGTGCTTTCGGACATGAATCATGGAGAGGATTTCTGGAAGGTGACCCTCTCGAGACGCCACATAGAATAACCTGATGGGAGAGAAATGTGGCTGGAGTTGACTGTGTCATTGATTATTTCCCAGGGAAAATCCAGAAATCCCAAGAACACACATCTGTCCCCTACCGTTTGGCATGGCTTAGCAGATTACTTAGTTTTCACTGTTCAACTAAGTTAGAGAGCACCCTACGGGATGTGAATTCAAGATTCACAAAATCTGCCAACATCTTACATCATTCTCAGAGCAGAGTCATAGCAGCAGGAGAGTCAGCATACAAGTAGCTGAATAAGAATTTATATCTACATGGGGCCAGGCGGGATGGCTCAGTGGTCTAAAGCACCTGCTTGGGAAAGCTTGGGTGGCTTCAGGGACCGAGGTTCAATCCCCCGGCACCACATGCTGTGCCAGCCCTGCCTACGGGGCGGGCTGAGCCGGCCATAAAAATGAGTGAATAAACAAAGGTTCTGAAATAAGAAATAAATAAATAAATAAAATTCTTTAAAAAAAAAATTTATATCTACAGTCCCAGCATGTATATGTGTTGTGTGTGTCACCAGCACAACCCAACACACACACACACACACACACACACACAAACACACACATGCAAACACAGTACAGCCATACTCGGTAGCATTCCTATCTATTTGATCAGGTTTTCCTTTCATTATGTTAAAACTAAAGGGACGTCTGCATCACAGAAGAGAAAAGGGACACAGATGGCAGGATGGCGATATTTGGTGTCTCTTACTTTACTTTTTTTTTTTTTCACAGAACCTCTAGAAAAACAAAAGATTTTATCACCAGAAATAAAACGCTGTTGCTTGGCTCTGTAGATATACTATAAAAGATGCCTCCTTCCTGTCTTCAGAGCATGCTCTGCACGGCCAACCAGTGCCCTCTAACGGGGAGAGAAAAACAAGCTGTTGACACTTATGCAAACTCTTAACCTGCCTGTCCCTTTAAAAACAACAGGTTTGGAGGCACTATTGTTTTTCATTTGAAAGTTGTCCTTATCACATCCAATCTCTGCTACAGAAGTGTGTTCCTGGAAATACATGAACTCACTCACCTGGAGACAGCAAACACACCACCATTCATGGAACCAAAGCAGGAAAGGGCAACAAAGATAGGAACTGCTAATGAGAAATTGCCCAGCAGCCGCTCAGCAAACGTCTAGTAACAGAAAGAGTGAAGCAAATTAATGCTTTTCCAGAAAGAATAAAATGAAACAATTTAGGCCCAACTTGCTCTATGACTCTCTATTAGCCCAGTGATATGTGTATGTTTTATAACGTTTCTGTTTGGTTAGGGTTCAGCCTAGCTCCGCAGTCAATAATCAAAAGCAGGTACCAGGGCATTTCTTGTTACAAATCTGTGGCAAAAGGTCTAAGCAAACACCTTCTCTCCACCTTCGGGGGCAAGGATCCACTTGCTGAATCTCTATCAGCCATGATATATCACCTTAGACTGATGAGTGTAAAAGGCTCAATGCAGACAGTCTACTTTTGAAGACAGAAACTCCTCTGTACAACACAGTCCTTTGAGTCGGGAGAGCCCTATTTTTATAGTGAGGTACAGATACACATTAAGAAGTATGATAGACATTTGTTTCTAGTGCTAATCTCACACTAGGGGATAAATAAAACAGTGTATGATTTGGTCATGTACATAATGCATACACAAATAGCTCTGAGAGATCTTTTCCCTGGAAGAGTCACACTTGATGAACCTCTCTTTAGGGAGTCACCTTCTCCTTCTGAAGTAACTACTACTTCCTTTGTGCATTTCGGTAAAAAGGCAAAATCTTCATCACAAGACCAAAGAGTCAGAGAAAATATGTAAGATAAACAAAATTCTGGAATCTCCTTTTATATGTAACACTCTAAAATTCCATGAAGAATGTACCCACCCCCACCCTCCTCTCCCCCAAAAAAACAATGTGTGGAACTCTTTCGTCATCTTCCATGCTACTGGCATGGTGCATTTAATGGACAGCGTTATGCCCAAAACATAAGTGCTGGCCTTTGTCTAGAAAGATGACAACTGACCTGATGTCAGTAAACTCTGTACATTTGATGTTGTGACAGGACATAAGGCATTGGCCAAAATCCTTTTCATCCTGTGAACTCTTGCATGAGCTCACCCAACAAGAAATAGGTCGTTCCCTGTGGATGCTGCAGACTATTTTCAAAGGACCTGACTATTCAACCATCAGAAATTAATTTTTCCCCTTTCATTGTTAGGAGGTCATGAGTGAATTTCTCTTACAAGCTAATTTTCTATGGAAAGGAAAAATATTTGTCGCAGAATAAGAGTCCTATGACATAATTTTTGGGGACAAAGACAGTGATAGTGTCAAACTCTGGAAAATGTGAAATTATGTGTATCCACTTCTCAGAGAGTTAAAATACATGCTAGTATCTTTAATGTTTTGAGTACTACAAAAGCAACATTTAGTATTTAATTATCCAGAATTCCCCAAATTGATTATTATCCTGAGACTAATATTCAAAAGATATAATAGAAAAAACAAATATACATCATTCACCAGAAAATCCTTAGTCCTCCGGGTAAAGGGTTTTAACCAGCATTTGGAAAGTTCACCAACGGAAAACGGTACAGAATGAATTGCAATTTGTGTATCACAGAAACACAATTATTTATATTCAATCCACCTGTTCTTAAAAATATGTTAAAGAACACTGCCTTCTACTCAAAAGTTTTTGACATATTTTTCAAGCAATTATATGTGGAAATGTTTTTATAAGAAATTAAGAGTAAAGAGAAGTTATAGAGTATTTCACTTGTACCCGTTAAGTGGAATATGCTAAGGTGTGCTCTAAATTTTTTAGATAGTCATTATCATTCAGGTCAATAAAAAAATAACTGAATTCCAAAGCACCTTCTCCTGGAGGGAACCGCTATAAAATTGCATCAACTCATTAACCTAAATTCAAATTGGCAGTTTTTCAACTTGGACTTACCACTGCCACTGCATTTGAAAGCAACAGCTCCTCGGCACTAATGGTTGTAAAGTAGGCCACATTTGTTAGCACGTAGCCAAGGGTGACAACAACCATGGATATACATATTGCAAGAGGCACAGTTCTGCAATGCAAAAGAAAAATCACTTATTAGTTGTTGGTTGTTAATTATCATCTGATATTAAGGGGACAGCAGGCTCATTCAAATGAAGCACATCATGGCATGTATGATAACTGTAGGCTCTGCTACGGTAGCAGTAAGCATTTCCTCACACAAAGTACATCTTCCTTTGTAATTTAATAAGGCCCACAAGGGCAGATATTTCACCTGTTTTACCTGCTGCGATAGCCCCAGAACATGCACTCCATGCATGCTAGAGTCGGACAAACTAGACCATGTGTTGGAATCACCTGGAAGACTTGTTAAAAGACAGCCCTGTGCTAGGGTTTCTGCTTCTCTAGGTTTAACATTTCTTACAAGCTCCCAAGTGGGTCTGAGGCAGTTGGCCTAAGGAACTGTACCTTGAAAAGCCACTGTAAATTACATACTTTCCTAATACTAATTCACTGCCTTGACAGCTTTCTAAAATAAGTCCTTGATAATAGAATAGAAGATACAGGAACAACCCCAGGAACATTCAGCAATCCGATCTTTGACAAAAGTGTCAGGTGCACTGGAGGAAAGATAGCCTCTTTAACAAATGGTTTTAGAGAAACTAGCGATCCACATGCAGAAGATTGGAATGAGAGCCATAGCCCTCACCATGTACTAAGTTTAAATCAAAATTAATTAAAGCTCTAAAAGTGAAAACAGGGCCATGCCTGTAGTCCCAGCACTTGGGAGGCTGAGACAAGAAGATCAATGTGAATTTGAAACCACCCTGGCTTTAAAAGTGAGTTCAAGGCCAGCCTGAACTGCATAGACAAAAAAAAGTAAACAGAAATATTTAATTTGCTGGAAGAAAAACTAAGTAACTCTCTTGAAGACATAAGTATATGCAAGGGTTTTCTGAACAGAATTCCAGTTATATAAAAATGTAACCAAGAATCAATAATCAGGATCATATCAACTTAATAAAACTTCTTCACAGCAAAGGAAACAAGCAAGAGAATGTAAGAACAATCTACAGAACTTGCAAAAGTTTTTTCATGTTAAAATATTGAGAACATATAAAGACCTCAGAAAATGTAAACCCACCCCATTAAAGACTCCATTAAAAGATGGCCAATGGAAATGAACACACACTTCCCAAAAAATGAAATATAAAAAGCCAATGAGCACCTGCAAATATACTCAGCACTTCTTGTCACTACAGATGAGCAAATTTAAACAATAGTGAGACTCTGTTTTGCTCCAGAGGGGAAAAAAAAAAATATGGCTACCATCAAGAAATCAAATTAATAACATGCTGGAGAAGCTTCTGGGAAAAAATAACTCTTCTATGTTGTTGGGAATGTAAACTACTATAACCACTATGGAAATCAGTATGAAAATTCCCCAGAAAATTAAAACTATCAATTGCATTCAATCCAAGTACTCACATCCTAGGTATCTCCCTGAAAGAGTTAAGAGCATCATATCACAGAGATGCATGGATACCGATGCTTTTAGCAGTACAGTTCATAATAGCTAACTCATGGAAGTGGTCTCTATGTCCACTAACAGACAATGAACAATCAGACACGTATGACCAGGGGAGCACTGTTCTGCCATAAAGGAGAATAAAGCTGGGTTATTTGTATGAAAGTGGGTGCATCATGAGATCATAATATTAAATGAAACAAATCACATGAGAAGGCTAAATAGTGCAGTTTCTCTTACACAAGAAACCCAAAATAGAAATAAAGGTCAAAAGCAAAAGAACAATAATAGGAAATAGGGAGACAGTGATCTTGTATAAAAGGGAAAGAGGGTAAAGGGAAAGGTAACTGGGTGGGAAAAAAAAAAAAAAAGAGCCGGGATGTGGCTCGTGCACTCCCCACAATGAGTGTGATAATTAGGTGCTACAAACATGAGCAACATAAAATACATCTTCCAAATACCTTCCCATTCAGTGTTTTCCCATTCAGGGGCTTCTCCCGCCACTAGGCAAGTGCAGACTTTGCAAAGCACTGCTGCAGGACACATCTACCTTTCTAAATGATGGCAATAACAATTTGGTATATAACACAATAAAAGCACGGAAGTCTTCACAAAAATGGCTTTGCATGACCCTGCTATGAGTTCAAAGGAAGCTGAAGAGTATGGGTATCTCATAAAGCAATGGTGCAGATAATCCCATGAAATTAGAGGTGACATGCCGTGATGTGTGGCAGGCGACCGGACAGGGCTGACGCTGTGTGGCATCAAAAGGTACACAGCACAAATGCAATATTATGTCTTCATTTAATGCACTGGGAAATCCAGGAAGTTACTGACCCTAATAATTTGATTCTATGTCACCGATACACATTACTTGCTTAACATAATCGCCTCTTCAGACTCTTTCTGGTTCAAGCAACTTAAACCTTCAACTCCAGGCACAAAGGCTGATCATTTTTTAGCCACTGTGCTTATCAGCCCTGGTGAAGCCTTCCCCCTGCTGGGTGCCACTTAGGAAGACCTCCATATAATTTCTTCCAAGATGAAAATGTAGTTCAGAAGCCCAAGAGAAAAAGATACAGCCTGCCTGGATATGATATCCACGCTGGATGCATTTAACATGCCAGTGCGGGCTCATTACGTGGAACCACAGCACCTCCTGTTGAGAAGTGGCACACCCAGCCAGTCAGCAACAGCCATTCATTATGCTGTTTGCAGCCTGGCATTTCCCCTGACCCCCAAAGCCGTCAGCCTTGATCTTTGTCTACACCCTGGCACCCCAACATACATAGAGCCAATCTACCTCTTCCCCAGTACCAAGAGGGTTCCGTGGCATTTCTGTCAGTTGTGACTGACAAATACTAAAGTTACACAAAGAAAACGGCTTGGCCCATGAAATACAGGGAGGCAAATAGCATAAGGCAATTCAAGATGAATTCTTCTTTGAAAGAAAGGCTAAATGTACACGCACATGCATGGGAGAACACGAAGGTTTACGCGCTGCTTCTGAAACACTCGCTGTGTTATTTAAACTTGAACCCTTCCCGTTTTAAAACAGTCCCAACTGCGAATTAATATAGTGTATAAGGAATAGAGGCAGAGGGAAAACAGAAGAGCAAACGTGTTTCTAGTCCCTGCAAGCAAATGACTGAAGTGCATAAAGGTTCCAATAATGAAAAAGTAAACTGACATTCCTAAATGCAGTCAAGTAGCCGAGCCTACCCAGGACAGGTAGTACTGGGATAGCATTGCCACTGCAAAATGACACAGAGGTAATTGGACAGGTGACTCTGAAATTCGGAACCGTGACCCTCCCGGCACAGAATCCATCCTCTGATCCCGCTTTGCCCGGGTCAGCCTCCCTACCTGCTTCCTGCCTAGACGTGGCGCTCTCTCTCTGGCGCGGGCTTTCTGAACTGACCTGGAAGACCGCAGCCTAGAGCGTCCAGTCTCTTGCATTAGTAACCCACCCTGCTCGCCTTTCTCTTACTGAAAGTAGCATCGAGAGTCACTGCCTTGCAGCTGCTTTATGTTCAGCTCATTTTAGGCGTTTTACAAATTTGCCTCATTTTAACCTGAGAAATTTCTCCGAGGAACATCAATACCCCTGTGGCTTGGACATTATTTTATAAAAAAAAAAAAAAAAAAAAAAGGTAATGGAATCTTTAAGAGTTTAACTATTCAAGATTCTATAGCCAGTTAGTGGAAAAGCAGATTTCAGTTCCTCGTCTGTCCCTATCTTAAAATGACATGAAACTGTAGCATTTTAACCATTAAAGCTTATGCGCCCCCTAGTGGTAGATGCCTGTACCCACCACTCAGAGGGCTGGGGCAAGAGCACTGTTGTGAGTTCAAGGCCAGCCTGAACTACACAGCAGAGACCCTCTCTCAAATAAATAATTATTTCATTTTTTTTACAAAAGAGCAATTGCTTTTTGTCAAGTCTGTCAGTTCCTAAATTCTATTACTTTTCAGGGAAATTATAGTTACTGAATATAAAGTTCAAGGCAAAGATATAATCATGACTATATATCTCATAGATTCACTGAAAAATACAGTTTCATTTATGGTAAAGGACAAAAAACTTATTCTATGATGCTAATCATTTTCTGCATAACATGAACTATGACAGTAAGTGAATGCTTTTTCAAAGTTTCCACACTTAAGAAATAAGGTTATGTTATCATTTAGTATTTAAATAAAACAGTTTTATCTAATAAATTTCCTCAACATGTCTTCATACAAACAGAAATAATCAAGTATGTCAAATAAGCTAAAATAGATTGCTGGCAATTTTATTCTCAGGAGAAAGTTCTATATAGGTAATGAGAAAGGAATCATGGGAATTTACAATATGAGGCCAGGTGTGGTGGGGAGATTTATCCTGTTGCAGTGTGTAACATACCGATTGGCTCTCCTGAATTAGATAATATGAAGCTATGAAGGCAGAGAAAGTACAGCAAAAGAGCCACTATCTTCTGTCACTATACTGAGAAAGTAAAAGGGCGGAGCAGCCACAAGCATAAACAGAGTCACTTAAGAAAGAAGCATTCAGAGGGGCCTGAGTCCTGCGCTGAAGCCCTGGCTTTCATCAAAGAACAGGAGCCCCTGGGTGAGCTGATAAGAGCTATTAGGCAATGCTAGACCAGTCTTTCCGGAGGCTTTAGATGGAGAGGGCAGATAAGCATGGTTAGTAACCCAAGATTAAGGCAAATAGCACAGGATAACAAAAGGAATTAGGGGGAGGAGTCAACAGACCACAGGCATTGACAAAGCTTCTCTTATTGAGAGGTACCTACCAGCCTGGCCTGCAGCCTGCAGCGACAGCATCATCGCTACACTGCATTAAGGTGACTCACACCTCAGTTCTGCTTTGACTCAAATGTCCATTCCTGTTTGTTATGATTAAGAAGGCTCAAGTTTGCTTAGTCCTAAGGAGATTTTTGTGATGGCATTAACAAGCATTGAGTGAGTGAATCTGATACTTTTATTAGTTACAAATTGTCCTCCATCAAAAAAGTCTTCGAGCCAGGCGTGGTGGCTCACGCCTGTAATCCCAGCACTCGGGAGGCTGAGGCAGGAGGATTGGTGCGAGTTCGAGACCAGCCTGGGCTACAAAAGTGAGCTCAAGGCCAGCCTCAACTGCATAGCAAGACCCTGTCTCAAAAAGACAAAAAAAAAAAAAAAAAAAAAAAAGTCTTCGACAGGGTTCTTATAGGCTTTTTTTAAAATTGGCACGAACAAGTCTGTGTTGGAAATGGACAAATAGTTGCTTTATTTGAAACTAGTAAATGCAAGTCTGTACAATATCTGCCTGGAAACACTTTCAAGCCAAAGGATAGACTCCCCTAGAAATAGTCGCAGTGGTCACGGCTGTTGACTAATATTTATAAAAAGCTACACAGCCCTGGTAAATACAGTTTTATATGCATAGCATTTGTATGATAAAATGAGATTGGGGGGGGGTTGGGTGATTCTTTGTTTTTGGTTTTGTTTTATTTTTTGCAATTTTAGGGACAGATCTACAGGGTGTTTAGGGTCTCACTACTAGATTGAACTCATAGTGATCCACCTGTTTATAGCTTCCCAAGAGCTGAAATTACAAGCACACACCACCACACTCAGTCTCAATTTCTGTCTCAGCACATCCTGGGGGCAGTGCCAGCACAGCAGACCCAAGGATTGAACCCCCCATCCCCTAAGCCTGCTTGCAAGTGCTTTAATCCACTGAGCTATCTGGCCAGCCTGAGGTTTTATAGTATGAGATATTATATGTACAAATAAGAACAGGCAAGAAAGCCAAACCTCAGAGAGGTTAAGTGACATGACCAGGATCACAAGTACAAGTGACAAGGCTAGAACAGGAATCCAGATCTTCCAGCTCTTGGCTGCTCACACAAGCTACATCATACATATGATACTGTTTGTACCTATATTAAAACTAGATGCAATATCCCTACGAGTCCCACATGCTGGAAAATACGTACATATGAATAACAGAATACTATGTAGCCATTTGTTACACTGTAACACACCTTAAGTCAGTTATATTTCTCTATACACTTCTGAATCTCTTCAAATATGCTTGCAAATAAGGCAACATAGACCTATTTTCTAGCACACTTTACTATTCTACAATACAGCATAGGAAATGACTTTTGCTTCCAGTGTCCTACTTTGACAAAGAGTGATTTAAGTGTTTTCTTTCTTGGGCACTGGGCAATTGAGACAGGGTCTTGCTGCCATTGAACTTACAGTGATCTTCCTGCTTCCCTTTCCTGTGTGCTGGGATTTAGTCATGCCCAGCATGACTAAAATTATAAACACAGAATGAGTAAACCTAGCTTGATCTTCCAGATAGTCCATATCTTAGTTACTTTCTCACTGCTGGAACACAGCTCCCAATACACACCACTGCCAAGAGATGAGGTTTACTTTGGCTCACAGTTTGTGGAGGTTTCAGTCCATAATCAGCTGGCTCCAACGCAAGGGTAGCAGGTCAGGAAAGTCTGGCAGCTCTGCTTGGCAGTGGAAATCAGAGAGCAATCAATGGCAGAGGGAGGGAGATCCACCCTTCTAGGCCGATACCCAAGTCCTCCTGGTAGACTAGTCCACTGATGAGCACCAAAACACTATATTCCAACCATCTCTAAAAAGTACATGATATAGACTGCAATGATTCAAAAAACCTGAAGGTTAGGAGGATCTCTGCTATTTGGAACACAAAAGTAATTTTCTAATCACTTGAATTTAGGATATTCCAGGATTGTATTATAACATGAGCAAAACCTTTTTAAAGAGATTAGTGTAAACCCAAATAGTTTTCACACAATTCCCTGTATTCAATACCCTAGGAAAGGTATGTCCCATTCCCTGGCAAAGATGGTGGCTAATTTTGTTGAAAGCTATTCTTAAATGTTCTAGAAACTTCTACATATTAATGTTTTACCCTTCTATTTTAAAAGCATTAACGTTTAACACATGTATTTGCTATTCAGAAAAAAAAAAAAAAAAAAAAAAAAAAAAAAAAAAAAGAAAGCAAAAAGGGTTAAAGGAGGCAGAAAAATGTTCAACTTCTTAAAATGCAAGTTGCAAAACAGAAAAAGAAAGCCCAGGGCATTTTGAAAGATTTTTAAAAGTCTGTTGGCAAACTTGGGACTATTTGCTTATATATAATTGAAACAAAATTATGATTCATCTCCACATAAAGTATTTATACTTATATTAAGTAGTTTTGATTCCAAGAATTTATTTTAGAATCATGCTTGTTTTGCATCTTTTTTAGAGTGACCCTGTGGAGAGTTTGAAAATTTTTATATAAATCTGACCCAGAAATGACTTGAAAATCTCTTACTTCTCTCTTTGATCCACCAATTATTTTTCAATTGCTATTTATTTTAACTTTATTCTATCCTTCGAACTTTGGCCATGTGTGATAGTCAAAAGTGAGTATATTTCAAAGAGAAGATACCCATGTTTTTCATTTGTATGATTTTTCCTCAGTATAGTTTTATTGCCTTTCCTGGATGCTTGCCTATACCCAACTGTCTAGGGGCCCCAGAAGACCAAACTGTTCTATCTGGCTATATGATTTTTTTTTCCACATTTCTACTAGGAACTGAATTGCAAATAAGTGTCACTGTTTCCAAACTTGAAGAAATATTAGACTGAAAATGACTGGACACACACACAGTCTTTGTATATTTTCAGTGATTTTGCCTCATCATCATGGAGAACTTTGACGAGGTCTCTCGTTATTCCTTCTAAGTGGAAATAAGGTTATTGAAATGTATAAAAGAAAAACATTTGAAGAGACATGACAAATATTCATAATTGAGGGAAGGTGTTCCTGAAAGGAAAATAATACAGCAACAGAAAGAAAACATCCAGGACGCCCACTTCTGAGCATTCTTTAATGCCCCTGGTTCATGTTCTTGTTTAATGATAATTCAGGGCCAAGGATGAACACAGTGAAATGTGACAAATATATTGTCACCTAAGTGTACACAGTGATCCCATTGCTGTTAGCTAGCATTAAAAACCTGTCCTTGGCTTCTCACTAAACTATGGCAAGGCCATAGATATTTCTGGTAAAGCGTTTCAAATTTCAGGACCACTAGCATCTAAACTAAATCTCACCATTTTCCATTGTCCTGCGATGAAGAACTCCACAAACAGAAAAGGGAAGACAGAGAGACCTGGAAGGAGATGTAAGAAACAAACAGAAACAGATTAGAGACCGCAAGGCTCGAAGAGCATTATGGGAGGGAAACACAGGTATACATGAAGAAGGGGAACACGCAGCAAGCTCACATAGAAAAGTGGCTGGCAGAGCGACTTTTAAGCAAAACCACACAGAAAAATGAGTTAAAATAGAAACTTACAACTCACAAACCTAGCGTAATGAGCAATCAGAAGCATAAAGATAAGCATTTTTATCCCTTAAATACTTTTTACCTTGCTATTAGAATAAATTCTAGACCAAATAAAATTGTTCAGCAAAATCTAGCATGAGCATAAGTTTTTCATTCGCTTGCATTTCACACAATATCCCAAAATTTGCATTGTCTGCATCTCATTTTTTCCTCATTTTCTGAAGATTTAGTGTGTGTGTTCCAGATGTATTATAGTTATCCATACTTATCATGGATGAACAAAAATATACTTGTAGGAAAGTTCTAGCATATAAAGACAACATTCATTCCAACTAAAATACTAACAATTAAGTAAGATTTTAAATTTTAATAGTAATAAATTGTATACTAATTCCCATGTCTCATTTTTGTTATGTTTTCATTGTAATGTTCCTGTTAAATTTTTATTATTTTCCTCAGGATTTGGCCTAACATACACTAAGATAATGCAAAATCTCATTGAAATACTCTATAATGGCATCCCTAAGATTCAGATTTGTGGCTTATATAACTATCCACTAAAAACGTGTATTATCATTTCCTAATAACAAGTGATTCCTGAGAAGTAGTTAGTTACATAGATAGAGAACAAGTTTCCCAGACTCCTTTGCTCCAAGGTAAGGAATGTTACTCATCCTTGCCAACAGAATGTAAGTAGTAGCACCAAATGAAGGTCAATAGGAGTAAGTAGTAGAGTGTCTTGTTTTTCCTGCATTGACTAAGATCTAGTTGTAAAGACTTGTGTTTAAAAATGTTCTGTTGCTTTTTTGGCTTGGCTGGTTTTCAATTTATGCATTTGGTACAGGATTTCAGTACACAGCATGGATTTGTAGTGATCCTCCTGTTTTCAGCCTTTTCAGTGTTAGGATTACAGGTGTGCACCACCCCCCCTGACCTCGGTGGCCAGCTCAGTGAGCCCAGTGGGGCAAGGCTGGTGCAGCATAATCAGACACTTAGTCTGTCAAGCTATCTCACCAACCTGTTCTATTGCTTTAATAAAATATCCAAGATAATCCATTTTGAAGACAGAAGATTTTGGATCATGCTTTTAGACATTCCAGTTCATGACTGACCATACTGGTTACTTTGGGCCTACAATGAGACAGCACATCATGGCAGAAGTATGTGACAGAGAAAAAACATTCACCTCATGACCAGGGAGCATGGAAGAGAAAAAGAAAGGAGCCAAGGTCCTATAGTCCTCCTCAGCTCCTAGTGACCTAAAGGCCTCTTGCTTGGTTGGACCTTTCAAACACATGGGCCATGAGGAGTCATTTCACACCCAACTGTAGCAGACCTACCCTGTCACTGTAAAACCACACCATGGAAAGAGTTTGGGTCCCAGAATCAACATGTAAAAGAAAGTCAACCAGCAAACCAAGACACCAACAATGGCTTGTCGCAGGATGCGAAGCACACACTTTTAACTGTTTAAAGCCATTGAAATTTGTGATTTGCTTTTTATAATAGTAGCATACAATTATATATAATAAAAGAATGAAGGGCTCACATTATAAAACATTTTTAAGTTAATTGATATATATATGACTAAAATGAACCCTTATTAAATTTTATTCTATATAATATATGGTAGTTTATTTTATAAGAGAACACTATATGATAAAAAATAGAATTTTTAAAATAATGTACCAATGATAATATCAAATGAAAATAAATTTTCATTCCAAAAGCTAAGATAGAGAAAAATATATTATTTAAAGGTCCCAGACACAGAGCAAAGATAGATTTAATTCTTCACTATTTTTTTTTTTTTCTCTTTTTGAGACAGGGTCTCACTATGCAGTTCAGGCTGGCCTTGAGCTCACTTTTGTAGTCCAGGCTGGTCTCGAACTTGCACCGATCCTCCTGCCTCAGCCTCCTGAATGCTGGGATTACAGGTGTGCACCACCACACCCGGCTTTCTTCACTATTTTAAAGCACAAAATTTCTTCTATTTCTGAAAATTACTACCACTTCAACAAATATCAAAACATGTGGGACCTTTATCCCCCAAAGGAGACATAGTTAAACATACAGTGTTAAATAAACACATTTTCACACTAACACCAAAGCTATACAGAATATACTCACTTTGGTATTATATATGGGAATTATAGTCAAACTTCCTCAAGCTATAAATTTATATCTCAGAAAAAAATAGCAACATACCGTACACATGTAAACCAGGTCTACTCATATTTCTGACAGTTACATAAGAATTGGATCTGATAAACGCAGAAACAGTCAATCACAATAACTGTACGGAAATTTTTACAACTAAAATTTTGCTTCCAACATTTCAGAGCAACTATGGAAGAGAAAATTAATAGCAGTCATTTTATACTCCTATTGAGTAATCAAATAAACAATGAGCTTTTAAACTGAGTTTTCTAAGAATCAAAATAGGAGGTGGATAGTAGATAAAGTTTACTGTCTACCCTGGTCTCCTTTCCCTCAACCAGGTAACTCCTGTTTTATTAGTTTTAAAATAGTATTCAATAAAAAGTCATGTGCTCCACTGTTTTGAGTAGTTTTAAAATTACTGCTCTAAACGTTGTAAATCTAGTTGTATCTTTAGATCACATTCTGGCTCCAATCCTGGCTTCCTAATGCTCACATTAAAAATATGTAAATTGATTTTCTAAGCTACCTCTATATGAATGAGGATATAGATGTATGTGTGCATATGTGATGCTCTAAAGTTGAAAGCAATTTTTCACAGAAAAAGAAAACCCAAGGAATCCAATAGACGAAAAACTAACTTCACAAACAAAGCTAATATTAGCAGAAAAGGTATAAAGTTAGCAGCAGAGCCAACAGGTAGGGCTTGGCTTTAGGAAAAGTGGTGAATGCACACCCAACAGGGCCACCATGGACGTGACATGGCAGCAGACTGGGGCCAAGGGAAAAGTGAGGAAGAGAAAAAAGAGAGCTGATGGGCTGAACACCCTGCCAGTTCAGAGAGAGTGTGTCATTGTCAAGAAAGTTACGATGAAAACTCCTGGTTGGAAAAGCTGACAGCTCCCTGAAAAGGTCACAAAGACCCACAGGATGGCAGGGCCTCCTGCAAGCCCTCCCTCTCCTCTCCTCAGGCTGTCCATTTATAAAGATTCATATTTCCAGCAGAAATGAAAATGTTGTGATCTTTTATCTTTCAGCTAAAAAGTACAATCTTTTGAAAAATAAGCTTTTGCCCATTCATTTTATATTTACTATCATCTTTTCTTAAGACTACAAAGATTCACAGGCAAAATTCTCTCTCCAGGAACATTTTTCTCAAGTCAAGGAACTGTTCTGTGGCTCAGGGAATATCCACCCAAAGGACAGGGAAAGGGTCACACAGTCATCCAGCCCCTAGGTCCCCCCTTCTTCCTCCACATTTCTTTCCCTCAGCCCTGCTATTCAAACTCCTATCATTGAAAGATTTCTATATGCATCATCTCAACGAAAGATATCTTTAAGTGACATCTTCTCTCTGAAGCTTTGCCTCTCATGTTTGTTCTAACTTGATTCCACAGCACTCTGAAGAAGTCTCTGAACCCTAATCTAACACCTACATCTAGTCATAACCCTATCACTAGCAGAAACAGAGGTGATCACAGTGTCTCTCTAGGCTTACATTTGCTTGGCAGCTGAAGAGAGGATTTAAGGAATGGAATTTGAAGTACATTTTCTAGAAAGTTCTTTTTGTAAAAAATAATTTTAGCAAAAAAAATCGTCAATAAATATTTTAACAGCTCTGTTAAGTACTTGTTGATAAACCAAGCCTCCTAAGGATATCTCTGCCTTTGCTTCTCTTTATCTTCCAGAGGCAAGGAGAGGGTACTAATTTCAGTCTCTTCTCCTGTCCTCTACAGATGGGATTCTGTCCTTAGTCAAGAATACAGCACATCAAAGCACCTTCCATCACTACAAACTTCAAAGTGTCAGCCTGGTTTAAAAAAAAGAAAGAGATCGTTACAGAAGATAATTTAAAGGATAAGTGATTTGCTCGCTCTTTAGCATTTTAAACAGGTTTCCTGTGATCACGCCAGAGCTCCAGAAGCCACGCAGATTGACCACACTATCAAACACACAAAGCAAATGTCTTTATAAGTCACTACATTTATACCATTGGCTGCTATTAAAGGTTTACTATCTTTCTTTTCTTGTAATCTGAGCTCTAGGAGGGCATCTTGCAGCACAGTTCTGAATGTTACTGTCAGTTGTATCTATTGTCATTTACACAGAGTTCATTCATTCAGCCAGCTTTGTTAAATATCAGCCAGATATTATTGTAAGTCAAGGGGAAAAGGTACTAAGCAGACACAAGATTCAACCTTTCATGGAATCTAAACTTCAGACAGGACAAGGCTTGGAGTCCCTCTTTCTGGAATGCTACTCACTCCGACCTTCTCCAGTCTGGTCCATCTCAGATCAGTCTTCACCCCCAAGAAAATAAGAAGTCTTCCCCCATTTCATAAGTCGTTTTCCTTCTCCAAAACCCTCCATCCATACTGTTCTTACTTTGAGGAAAAAAAAAAAAAAAAAATAGCCTCTTGACTCCAAAGTCTTTTCAAGTAGCCCTGTTTATGTTAACTCTCACCAAGTTCTACAAAATAAATAAATAAATAAAAAATAAGAATGTTTACTCAACATTCTAAAGCACTCCCAAAATAGGTGCTCTAAATCTCTAGTGGAAACATTTTTGAGAGGAAGCATTAGGGCTGCTTGTCACTCTCAAGGATAACTCTGCTTCTTCTATCACTTCTAACTATACAGGGAGGTAGTTTCTGGCCTCCCTGGCCTTTGATAGTTTTCTTTGTCTTTTATCAACTTTTTTCTTTCCAGGATGTCTAAAAGAAGCAGCTTTTAAAGAATGAAGAAGTGATAACTTCTGTGAAAGATGTAACTTGGAATTTTAAAAAACAGTCAATTAAATATTTTCACTGGTGATGAGAAGGCACCAATTGGGTCAATTTTAAGTGACTTTCAACAAACTCCTCTATCACTTTGACTCCTTTATATTATTTTGACAGGCATGAGATAAATCTATATAAATCTCTTAAAAGAATATGTTAAAATGAAATAAATGGAAGCAGTGAATAAAGGGAGGGACAGGAATGTTAAGAGACACAGTTTTAACAGAGAAAGGAAATGTTTATTCTACTAAACTCTCATGTGAATTCTAAATTATTAAATCTCTAAGAACACCTGATTTATGAGCAGGATAACACTGCCCCTAGCCAAAATCACTTTTAATAAAAAGGAAGCAGCCTCCCGAAGTTCATCTCAGATTTAATATCAAACACAGCAGCCACACATGAACATTTCTCCATAAAACACAAAAACAGCATGGAACACACGGCTGGAAGCACCAGTGGGGAGCCAGGGCACCAGAGCCCTGCTAGGGACTGAGCCCTGAAAACTCAAGAAACCAGCCAATGAAAAACAAAAGTAACAGGCTCAACCAACTCCACACCAGGAAGGGGAAGAACCCCAGGGCAGGCTCCTCTGCAAATACCTTCAGGCAGCCAGACACCCCTCACTGTCAGCCTACTGTGCCGCCTTGGTGACCACAACCCTGGAAAGTGCAACACATCTATATTTGCGTTGAAGTTGTATGCGTGATTTAGAATATATCAGTTGATGTGAAACCACTATGAGAAGACAAAAGCTAGTAATGAAAGAAGTGAAGCATTGTTTTATAACGAAAGTTGCAAATATCCAAGAGAATCATACAGATACAATTTGCATATTCTTCTATAGGTGTCTGCACCAAAGATTAGAAGGATGTCAAAGAGGAAAATGTACATACCTTATTCTTTCTAATGCATATTAGAATTCTGAGTTTCAAGTTATACAAGAACTAGGTTTGTTATTATTTTATAATACACAGCAAAGGATTGTTTCCTATTTATTATAAACTGAAAAGTTTGAATTTACATAAAATGAAATGTATACTCAGATGACATCCCATATAAGGGAAATTTTAACAATTGCAGGATAACAAAGAAATATTTTTGTCTTTGTAGAAAAAAAGAAATAGTTTTTCCGGCTTCCATCGATATTTCTGTTAATATTTGAGCCTTTTCTACTTTGTTGAAAATATTCTGAGAAGTACTCAATCACTCTTAAAGGTTGTTCTTTGAAAAAGGTTCTGGCAGTAAGGCCAGCCAGATAGCTCAGCAGACTAAAGCGCCTGCTGAGGCAGGCATAGGGAACAGGGTTCGATCCCTGGCACGCTGTGAGGGATGCTGGCTCCACCCGCAAGGCACGCTGAGGGATTGAGACTGGGCCTAGTGTCATGCACCCGTCATCCCAGCACTTGGGAGGCTGAAAACAAGAGGATCACTGTAAGTCCAATCTGTGGAGTCTGACCTTATAGACCCAATACTAAATAAGAAAGAAAAGAATTAAAAGCGTTCATGGAGCAAAAAGAGTAAAAGCAAAAAAGACAAAAATTAATATTATTAGCTGATACATTGGAAGTTAAATTAATTAGTCAACAGTTTTTTTAAATCTGAAAGAAAATGATGTCAAGTTAATAATAAACTACTGTACACAGAACAAGAAATTTCTAGACTGTAAAGATATCACTCACACGCATAAAGCATATCTTTATATTGCTAAGAGGTTTTCTTATTAGAGATTTTACTACAAATGTAATTTAAAAAACATGAGCCTTAAATTTCAAAGCATAGCATAGATTATTTCATATGCATAGAAACCTAAGATTAGAAACGCCTCCATGCCAATAAAAGTCATATTTAATGTCAATTTATTCAGAAACAAAAATAATTGAGGTCATCTTCCACTACAAAAGGAAAGTAATATAAACTTATAACAATAAAAGTAATATAAGTAAATAAAAATAAACTATATAGTAATTAGCTATTAGATCAAGAACATACATAAAGAAGAATGTATATCCTTGAAATACAACTTCCTACATAATATGCAAAACTGAATAGATAGCATCATAATGATTAACATAATTTATAATACAGATATCATAAAATAAGTAAACTTTATAAAAGAGAGGTAATATAATGATTACATAATAAAGATACTGAGATATTTGAGGAGAAATCAGGAATCAACATATCATCATGCTAAAACAAATTCCATTACAGATAAAGTATTGAATGTAAAAGAGAAACTAGAAAAAAACAAACAGGAAGTAGAAATCAATTGAAAACACAAACAGGAAGTAGAAATGAAATTTATGATGCTAAACATAATACTACTACATTAATTATAAACTCAAAGAAACTTAAATAACCTGAAGAACCAGAACAAACTTTCTATGAACGATATAGTAAAGTGGGCCAGCAAGATAGTTCAGCAATCTAAGCTCCTGTTTAGCAAGTGCAGGGACCTGGGTTCGATCACCTACACCGCATATTGCATTGGCCCCACCCCAACACACCAAGCTGACCACTGAGACCAGGCATGGTGGCGCACACCTATAATCCCAGTGCTAAGGTGGCTACAAACAGGATGATCACTACAAGTTCAAGCTACATAGTGAGACCCTATACCAACTACATAAAAATTTAAACATATATACATATATTGAATTAATATTCATAATACACAAAGATTCTATGGAACCACTAATATTCAGCACTCCAAAATGGGCCCATATGTAACTACTGAGGGAACAGAGGGTAAATGTTGATCTCACTAGTGATGAAATAAATGAAAAATTAAACAATATAGGTTTTGCTTTTCAGACGAGATCGGGCGCGTTCAGGGTGGTATGACTGTAGACAGGTTTTGCTTTTCAAATTAGCAAAGACATTTATATAAAAAAAATATTAAGTGCTGGTATTGGTAATCTGAAATATCCAATTTGGAAAGCAATTTAGCAACAGAATAAGAGGCTTTTTAAAATTCACTATCTTTGAAAAGTTTTCTCTTTTGCAGGGAATGGCAGGGCACACCTGTAATTCCAGCACTTGGCAGCTGAGACAGAAGAAGCACTATGAGTTCAAGGCCAGCCTGAGCCACATACGCAAGCTCAAGGCCAGCCTGTACTACATAACCGGAACCTGTATCAAAAAACAGGAGGAAAAAACAAAAAGGCAAACAAAAATAAACACATAGTAAATCAAATTCTCTCCTGGTAATCTATTCCAGAAAACTAATTGGATATGTAAAAATTTATGCAAGAGATGTATTACCCAGAATTACTGCATTAAGAAACAAATCGGGAAGATTTTCAACTCCTACCAAATTTGAAACGAGTGAACACTGGTATGTGTATCCAAGGAAATACACTATCTGGTATGGTTTATATCTAGATGTCACCAATCCTCATGCACTCCTGATGACATGATTCTCAGCAGTGTAGTAGGTCACTCATGTATTTATAGTTAATTATGATGTTGGGGGTGCTGGTGAGAGCAGGCAAGTGCCTGGGGGCGTGGTCGGGAAGCATGTCTACTTTCCCCTGGATCTCTCACTCTCTCCTTCCTGCCTGTCACAGCAAGGCTCCCGTGCCGTGTCCTCCTTGCCATGCCACCCTCCTTTAGAGCCAACCAACAGCGGGCATCAGCTTTTACAAACTGTAAGCCTAGGGAAATCCACCCTGAAGTGTGGATATTCCTGTCTGTGTCCCAGCAATGCACAAGTAGCTAAAACCAGGACTGCATGTGGAGCTTCTCAAGATCTCAGTGATGTAGAAAAACCTGGTGAGATAACAGGAAGTGAGACAGAGAGGGCTGAGTCACGTGGACATGAGGACTGGAATTTGAGGTTGAAATGCAACAAATCTAGACAGAAGGATGTCCTTCCTGGTGCCGTCCACTGTGGGAGGAGTGACAGTAAAAACATGGATAAGGCCCTGGTGCTCTTCGTGAGGGAAAAAATAAATAAACAATTAAGAATATAATATAATATAGTATAGTATAGTATAGGATAGTATAGTATAGTATAGTATAATGCCAAAGATATGAAAGAATTACACAGATAATTTATCTTCTTCTATATAATACAATACATATAGGAGGTACACAACCATGTTCTCATGGGAAAGGACAAACTTATAGCAATCAGTACTTTCATTTGATGTGATTCAAAACTTGCAGGTAATTTTAAATTTATTATGCACAACTGTTTTAGCATTTTAAATTCTTTCCCCCTTTTAATGGGGGTGGTTTTATTATGTAATATTGAAAATCCTGCAGAAATCATTTGCAATGGTGGAAATGTTGCATCTCTTTCTCACAGAAGGTGAAGGGTACATAGGCGTTTCTCCTTTCACATGACTAAGTAGATCCTTGGACCAGAACTACCATAAGGAGATGCAAGTCTTGTCTGTTTCAGTGGAAGGAGTAAAACGTGCATGCCAGGATAACACAGAAGGAAGACGATCAGGGTATGTTGGGTTTGAAATGAGTAAATATTGGTGTGTGGCCTGGGAAGGGGAAGTTAAGCCAAGAGGAGAAGAACTCCACACACCCATGAGTCTCCCTAGTAATGACAATAGCAGAGGCGCTGTCACCTTCCTGCGAGAAGAGAAAATGCCTACTCTGCCAATCACAGGCTTACATCATATACTGGAGGCTTTAGAAGGTGCCTCCATATCCTCACTGATGTTCCCACCTCAGGTTGGGGTTTAGCATAAGGACAAACAGCCCCAGGGTCCAGAGAGCAACACCCCTGAGCTCCATCTGTAGCTGCTGTCCCCCCTGTATTTGCCACTTGGTCACCACTAATCTGCAGGAGGACGCTGCATCGTGATCAAATAGCTAAACACTTTACACAGGCTTAAGATGGATTTACCCTTTCATGCCCCAGACCCTGAGCCGCTGCAGAACAGCGCCTAGAATCATGACCTGCACTTGCTGTCTATCGGACTCATTTCTTTTGTCATTTTCTGGCTGAAAACAAAAGTGAATCGTGTTTTCTATATCAATTTCTCTTTTCTTGCCTCCAGCCAGGATAAAGAAAGTGGAGGTTTGATTGTTTGACAATATCAATAACAGAAGAATTAAGTATTGTTCCCAAAAGAGATGTCAAACCTATTTGAAGAGTCCAGGTATTTGTAAAGATGTTGGAGACGGTAAAAGACTGCTATTTATTTATAATATTCTAACATTTCAGCGTTTAAAGTTTGTTTTAATCTCATAACTAAGTGACCTTCAGTAAACGACCTAGAATAGATTACTTACTTCCACTAACCTAAGACTCTCTTTCATTATCTGTTTAAATAACAGCGTTGGAAAGTTGAATGCAGGCAAATGTTAATGTTTTTGCATATTTTTAAAAGCAGTTTTATTCTATTCTCAAGTGACACACAGGTCACTCCTAATGCTTACACTTCCCCTCCAGCTAATTTCATGGCTAAAATCTTGCTGCAGCCACCTCTCTTAGATTTGTATTCAATACTGCTAAGTGTTTGGAAAGAAACCCACAGCAGGGATCAGGATTTTACTTGTAAATATAGACAAATTAATCAATTTCTGTGGCCTCGATTCCTTCTTTGTCTTTATAATGAAAGTGTTGAGAAATTTAATGACTACTTTGCCTTCCAAATTAACACTCTATATCCTCTATATCCTATTTTCTCTCAAAGTTAAGTTTATCACGGTTGTAACCATCACAAGGAGTCAGCTTAATAAACTAAGTCACTCCAATATGCTTGTGGAAAAAGGAAGATAGGTACAGAACTGTACTTTCTCAGAAGTTTACAGACTACTCTATAACTGAATGGGTGAGGAGGCTGAGGCAGGAGGATCACTGGGAATTCAAGACTGGCCTGAGCTGCGAAGGGAGCTCAAGGCCAACCTCACTCGCAAGCAAGACCCTATCTCAAAAAGACGAAAAAGGGACTGGGGATTCAGCTCAGTGGTAGAATGCTTGGTTAGCAAGCTGGAAGCCCTGGGTTTGGTCCTCGACACCAGAAGAA